>JASDQU010205444.1:14518-24919 GCA_032191745.1 Picea mariana
TGATTGGAATAATGGATGGAAGTCACTAAAACTTCTACTCAACTTTATCTTTAGAATCTCATACAATTTTTGGGCACATTAATTTATTAGCAATTTGGGTGGGGTGACTTATTAGCTTGAAATTTTAATTAATAAACAGTAAACAATCTATATCATAATCAAACATATTTTTTTTAAAGTGAAACTTCATATTAAATGGAATCTTAATATAATATTTGATTTTTTTTTGTTAATTGAATTTAGTTTGAGTGGACGTATGATGGAGTGTTATACTTTCCTAACAGTAAACAATCTATATCATAATCGAATATATTTTTTTAATGCGAAACCTCATATTAAATGAAATCTTAATATAATAATTGATTTTTTTTGTTAATTGAATTTAGCTCGAGTGGATGTATGATGGGGTGTTATACTTTCCACTGAGTTAAAATTTAAAATATATATATTAAGTAAAACACACACAGACAGACTTTCTCTCTCTCTCTATAACACTACTACTAGTAAACAATTATTATTTTAAATTACATTATTCAAACAAATAATATTCAAAAGATACTATGTGATTATTTTAATAAAAATCATGAATAGAAATGATTAATTTAACTTTGATTGACCACGAGGTGTATGTTACAACCCAATATTGAAGAGATTGTAAAATCCGTCTCATTTGTCTATAATATTGACTTCAACAACATATGTCTTTCCAATATAATATTTTATACAAAACTAAAAATATAATAATAATAAATTTAATGTGGATTAAATAAAAATCATTCATATATATATATATATATATATATATGAAAATAACACTACATAAATTAAATTGGATCAACTATTGGATTACGAGGAATCTAAGCCAATTCTATTTGGCATCATTCTACAATATCAATGATGAACTGCATGATACCACACACACACACACACATGAATAAACCTAGTGTAGATCCATCTTAACTTGAGGTTCTTTTAAACACAATAGATTTGCATCTTTTTTTTTAATCCCTCTTGGTGCTTAATAGATCGAGAGTTAAGATGGGTTTACTCTAGTTTAATGATAAACTTTTATCTTATGAAAGTATAATGTATAATTCATCATTATGTGTTTTTATTTTTCTTTCTCCCCAGAACTTAAAACTTAGAACTAGATGTTGTTAAATATAATGAACTTGCAATTACTTTTTGGGAATGTGTCTCAATATCGTGGTGATTTAGAGTCCCTAGAATATTGATGTCAAGCAAATAAAAAGAATGTTGATTAGGTAATGGATGGACACCCTAGTTCATATGAGTGCATGTGATCAAAAGGATGTCAATAGAGCAATGACTTTCCATGCAAAGACAATTACGTCATAAATGAAACACAAAAATTTGATGAGGTTATGAAGAAGGAAAACTAAATCCCAATGGTGCATCTAAGGATGTTGAAATAGAGAACAAGATATTGAAAATGAAACTCTAGCAAAGAAATCACTAAGAGAAGTTGATTGATTTATGCCATGACCATTAATATGTGCTAGCACATAATAGTTAAGGAAAGGGAAGGTAGTGGCATTGATGTTGAAATTCCTCATGACAAAAGGGAAAAGGTAGAACTAGAAGGTTGTTATTGGCTAACCACCACTTCATTGGACCCAACATTAGAGGTGACAGTTTTGGATTTATGGGAAGAACTTGAAGCTCTAAGAACAACAGTAGATGAACTACAACTAAAAGATTACATGAACCTAAATTCCATTCAAGACCTAGGAATTAGTTGGATAGGAAAGGTAGAGTTGGAAAATTTACTACTTGAAACATAACTCTAAGACAAACAAAAGGCCACCCAAACCCTTGAAATATGCCTTGAAATCATTGAGCTAGAAAGCCAATAGTTTATGACCACATAACATAGCTTGAATAAGATCACTCTTGAGAAGAGAGGGTGATCTGGATTTATGAGCAGAACGAAATGAATAACAGACTTAATACAATAACACATAGATGCAGAGAACAACAACAAATATCCAGTGAACAATAACTTCTATTGAATAAATAAAATAGGCTGAAATTGTAAAACTGCAGAACTAAAAGCAACTTGCTCGAATGGTGGTAGCTATCTCTGAGAAGAGATGTGGCTGCTACGCGCATCCGTTTGAGTAAAATGATTACAATGAGGCTCTAGAGGCCTTTTTAACATTACTCATGAATTCCATAACCCTAGACATCCAAAAACCTAACCCTAGGAGATGAAACACCAAAAGTTATGTGGGCCTCGATGGGTAAGTTGGTACCTCAACTTCCCGGGGTTGTAAATTTTGCATACAACCTCCGTTTTAGGCATGTGATAGCACGTTGGAAAGGTCTTTTCGATAACTACATATTATGTCGTCAAAATCTATCTTTGTCTATAGTTTGACTGTGGCAAGCAAAAAAAACAACTGTTTAGGGCCCCAAAATGACCCTGGAAGTACAAAAAGATGTACTGACATGAAAACTTCCAAAATAATCCRTTTGGAATAGGTGGCCGACCACCAATATCCACCTGGATTCTATGTAGGGCTTTAGGATAGCCCCAAAAGTGTAGAACCCACAATTACAAAGAAATGTCATCATTACAGAGAAACGTGTTGAACTAAAAAACTATCAAGAGGAGCCARTTGGAATAGGTGGGTGGAGACCAATATCCACCTRTATCAATCCTCCCCCCTTAGGAAGCAATGGTCTCCATTGCGTTGAGTGCCCCCATCAGGTGAGGAAATTTCTACTGAATTTGGCYCRAGGTGAGCCACTTKCCTTGATGTAGGAGCTGCTCTGCCTTGACAACCAATAAAGTTGGATTCTCTGCTGGCGAGTGGCCTTGACCTGTGTGTCAATTATCTGATCCRTGGATGCATATTCCAAGCAGTCAGGGTTGATCTCTGTTGGTGTCAATTGTTCTGTGATCTCGGAGGTGTCCAATAGTGGTGGAAAATATGTTCAGAGGAGGTCCACATTGAACACTGGGTGCAAGCCATGGAAGGGAGTGTTGAGCTCAAAAGCATTGTCACCCACAACCTTGGTGATAGTGTAAGGCCCACAATGAAGTGGTTGGAGCTTCTGATGGGGCCCTGTAAGGCATTCTTTATGCAAATGTAACCAGACCTTGTCTCCCACTTGAAACTTGTGCGGTAGCTGGTGTTGATCATGGCACCGCTTGTAATTAGCATTGGCTTTCTGCAAAATCTCATGGACCTATTAGCGGATGTGTTTAATCCGCTCAATGAATCTGGTGGCTTTGTCGGCCTCAGACTGAACATGGGAATATTTTGTCTGTGTGGTTGCAAGAGGTAGTACAACATCAATGGGACCCAAGGGTTGGAATCTCGGCCCCACCTGAAATGGTCTATGACCGGTGGAGCTATGGAGAGCCCTGTTGTAGTTGTGCTGAACATAGGGAAGACTATCATCCCATGTACACATATGCTTAGAGTTATACATGTGCAAGATGTGCACAGTCATCCGATTGACGACCTCTGTTTGGCCATCATTTTGAGGGTGGAAGGCAATGGATTTAGTGAGTTTGGTGTCCACTAGTGACCAGAGACTCAACCAAAATGTGCTGAGGAACCTGCTGTCTGATCACAGATGATGGTTTGAGGTATCCCAAAATGGACCCACACTCGATTGAAGAAGAGCTTGGCAGTATCTCCTGCTGTGATGCTCTTCTTGCAGGCTGTGAGAATGGACATCTTCGAAAACTGATCAACCACCACAAATACACAATCATTGCCTGGCTTGGTGGATGGAAGGACAAACATGTAATCCATCGAGATGGATTCCGAAGGCCCCTCGGGAGTAGGAAGAGGGGTGTATAAGCCTTGTTTATTGATGGTTGGTTTGGCAATGGCACATGAAGTGCAAGATCTGATATAATTGTTGACATCATGTCGAAGTTTTGGCCAATAAAAATGTTTCTGTAGAATGACCACAATTTTCTCCACACCAAAATGTCCTGCCATCTGACTGTAGTGAGCCTCCCAAATCATCTTTGCACGCTCAATTGCAGGAACATAGTTGTGGCCCAAATGGAATAAAATTCCATCCTAAATGTGAAAATTGGTGACATTCACACCTATACCCAAGTGTTGATAGGTGGTGGTGAAGTTATGATCTCGCTGATAAATTTGGGGCCTCTCAGATGCCTCATGCCCACAAGAATGGAGAACAGTGGTGAGTGTAGCCACGGGAGGTAGACTGAGGCAGTCAACGACACAAGTTTTACTCCATGTCTTATAATTGATGTTGAGATGGAATTGCTGCAGGTATGTGGACCACTTTTGATGGCGGTCGTTCTGCAACTTTCCCTGTGTCTGTATGAACTGTAGAGGCTTGTGATTAGTGTGGATGATTGTCTCCTTTCCCAGAATGTAATGTTTCCATTGAAGATAGGCTTGCAAAATGGAATACATTTCCTTGTCATAGGTGGGATATTTCCAGATGGTATCTGAGAGTGTCTCACTATGGTATGATACTGGATGACCATGATGAGTGAGAAATGCGCCTACAACATAGTCAGATGTATCAGTCTCAATATCGAACGATTGTTGCAGATCGGGTAAGGAGAGCACTGGAGCTGAGCACAAGCGATGCTTCAGATCATCAAATGCTCATTGTTGTGCCTTCTCCCATGCAAAATTTTCCCTGCCACCTCCCTTGGTCACTTGGCTGAGGGCCCATGTAATATGGGAGAATCCCAACATGAACCGTCGGTAGAAGTTGGCAAGTCCCAAGAAGCTCCGAAGCTCGGTTAGTGTGGTGAGGGTTGTCCAGTCACAGATGACTTGGATCTTAGTTGGATCCACATGTACCCCATGCTCATCAACAATGTAGCCCAAGTATTGGACCCTATTCATGCCAAAGGAGCATTTTTCCAAGTTGGCATATAGCTTGTGTTGTCGCAGAGTGCTCAAAACATGTTGAATATGTTTCATGTGCTCCTCCCAAGTTCTGCTGAAGATGAGGATGTCATTCAGATATATCACCACAAAAGAGTTGGTGAAGGCTCTCAATACATCATCCATCAACCGTATCAAATTTTCTGGTGCATTTGTTAAGCAAGAGGGCATGACCAACCATTCAAAGAGACCTTATTTATATTTGAAAGTTGTCTTCCATACATCAATTGATTCGATGGGAACTTGGTGGCAACTAGAATTTAGGTCAATCTTGCTAAAGAACTTTTCCCCTTTGAGTTGGTCAAGAAGGTCATCAATTCAAGGAATTGGGTACCATTCCCTGACTGTGATTTTGTTTAATGCTCTGTAATCAATGTAGAGTTGCTAGGTCCCGTCTTTCTTTTGCACCAACATAATCGAGATTTCACAAGGGGAGGAGATGGGTCTGATGTGCCCCTTTTGAACTTGCTTCTGCTACGAAGGGAGGCCATGTGTAGAGGTCATGGATGTGGTAACGATATTATTCTTACTTGAGCACAGATCACAAAGAAGATGAACTTCCTGGTCTCTGAAATGACCTTACTGCATTGCTTAACATAGATTAAAGAAATAATGGTAGGTGATGCTACGTCTGGTATCTTGTACAATTGTTTACCCAAATAAATAATAACACTACGGGGTCTAGACTCATACACAACATGTCGCTTCTACAAATATGGATGTCCTAAAATAAAATCGCAAACTTCAAGGGGAGAAATATCACACAATACCTCATCTTTGAAGGGCTTGATGTCGTAGGGAAGACGACACTGTTGGCTGATGCAAAGATCTCTTCCTTGGTGAAGCCAGCGGGTGCAGTATCATCGACATGTCCAGTCGCTTGAAGACCTTGGTTGATATCAATTTCTTTTGATTTCCGTTATCGATAATGAAATGAAGTAGAGCCCCCTTTACCCACATCTGTGAGTGAAAGAGGCGTTCCCCTTCCTATGGTTCTTCTGGTTCCCTCGGAGGGAATTTGGTGGTAACAACAGTGGCACTGGGTTCGACATCGATAATCCGCTTCCTTCCTTCTAGTTTTGATTCGGAGTCAGAATATTCCTTTGACTCGGAAGCTTTAAGCTCAACAACCAATGACTACTTGGAGCGACATTCTTCGATGTTGTGCCGAGGGATTTTATGGTATTCACACCACTTTCTTGTGTCCTTCTTCGAATTCTCACTACCCTTATTGGGTTGCGGCTTGGATTGGTTGTCCTGAGAGTGACCATATTTGCTCTGTCCCTTGTCTTGTGGGTTGAGGCCACATTTTACCTCCTTCGGCTGTGAGGAGTTTTCATATCCAAACTCTTGCCTCTTCTGCTTAAATTTCTGCTTGATCTTGACAACATATCTATAAGCCGCACCTAATGATGTGATGTCTAGAAACTCCATTTATTTATAAATGTATCTATGAAAACAACCATGATATTTGAGCACCATATTTCGTTCAGAGTCTTTGATACCCAATTTGGTGCACAGGGTATGGAAAATATTGGTGAAATCTGGTACTGTCTAGTCCATTTCCCGACGCAACATGGTTCATCTTGTGTATTGGTCCTTGTAGCTTCCAACAGGGTAGTACTGTTATTTAATGTCATATCCAAAGAAATCCCATGTGGGGGCGATCGAAAATATTGCAGATTCCTCTATGGCCCTTTTCTCAAAGTAAGTATCCCACCGGTCCTTAACATGGGGGACGACCTTGAGGAGTGCAAAAGTAATCTTTTCCCTAGTGGAAAAATTGTGAATTAAAAAATATCCTTTGAGCAGATTCAACCATTTATCTACAACATCCACATATATCAATCCTTAAAATAATGGAATATCAAAATTTACTCGTACCTTGAAGGGGGTTGGATGGCCGCTTGATGAAGATGTGTCTCCCGTGGGCAACCGCCGAAGTATCTGTGCAAAGTTGTCCATCATTCCGTCCCTTTGTTGTGCAAGGGATTCCTCGAGCAACAGTTTGATCTCCTACTACATCATCTTTCTTCTCGTCCCCTATGATTTGTTGTCGAGCTTGGCACGACCAATCTTGCAAAGGCTTGACTAGTTCGAGTCCCAACTTCTTGTACCCAGATCTTATCAGGGACATGCACGAAAAAAATAAATGAAGAGTAGATCGCTCTGATATCACTGATCCTGATTTATGAGAAGAACTAAATGAATAACAAACTGAATACAATAACACAAAGATATGAAGAACAACAACATATATCCAGTGAACAATAACTTCTATTGAATAAATAAAATAGGTTGAAATTGTAAAACTGCAGAACTGGAAACAAATTGCTCGAGTGGTGGTAGTTATCTCTGAGAAGAGATGTGGTTGATAGACACATCCATCTGAGCATAATGATTACAATGAGGCTTCAGAGGCCTTTTTAACATTACTCTTGAATGCCAAAACCCTAGACATCCAAAAACCTAACTCTAGGAGATGAAACACCAAAAGTTATGTGGGCCCCGATGGGTAAATTGGTACCTCAACTTCCTGGGGTCACAAATTTTGCATACGACCTCCGTTTTAGGCATGTGATAGCCCGTTGGAAAGTTATTTTCGAGAAATACACATTATTCCATCAAACTCTAACTATACTTACAATTTGACCATGGCAAGCCAAAAAAAAAACTGTTTAGGGCTCCAAAACGGCCCTGGAAGTACAAAAAGATGTACTCACATGAAAACTTCCAAAATAAGCTAGTTGGAATAGATGGGCAGCCACCAATATCCACCTGGATACTGTGTAGGGCTTCAGGATAGCCCCAAAAGTGTAGAACCCACAATTACAAAGAAATGTCATCATTACAGAGAAACATGTTGAACTAAAAAACTGTCAAGAGGGGCTAGTTGGAATAGGTGGGTGGCCACCAATATCCACTTGGATTAGAGGGGGACATGTTTGGAGGAGGAAGAGATCACACATGAAAACACGACGATCAAGAAAATGAATAGATTATTGTCTAGGTCCAAGGAATTAGAAATTGAGTTCGAAGAACAACTCAAAAATACCTAAAGTTAGGGCATAGATAGTAGGCATTTAGTGAGGGGAGGATGGGGAAAACAATATGGTTACACCCAAGGAGGTGAATCCATTATACTAGAAGAACACGAAGGAGATAACAAGGCCAACAACATTATAATCAAAGGTTCAGTGGAGGAAAAAAATTACGATGAAGAAATAAGAAACAACATGGCAATCGTAGGCTTCTTAAGAGATATCATGGGGTGGGGAAGCCCAATACAACCATCATAAGGGGTGTCCAAATGACAGAGCCAAGGATGTATAGAAATATTATTGAATGTCACACTTTGAAATGAATGGTATAGAGTTCAAATTCCATAAGAAAGGAGGAGGTTAAAGGGGTCCAAATGGTTCATTGGTGAGGATCTCACCCCCATCCAATAAGAGGAAAGAAGGAAATAATGGGACTTAGTGAAGGAAGCAAGGAATCAAGTTAAGTGGGCCATCCTTTGGAATGGAAAAGCCAATATCAAAGAGTTTATAGGCACGAGAAAAAAACAACGACACATAACCCACAAGACCTAAGGCAAACTGAAAATAATGGTATAGAAATGTAAGGGATACCTTGGGAGGAGGGGTCACAGTTTAGGTCCATTGATAGAAGGACATGGCATCATAATACTAGTTGAAATTCATGTACAAAAAGGTTGTATAAATCGAGAAAATCTAGGGACTCAAAATATGGTCAACATGAAATAAGGGAGCAAATAATAATAAAGGACTTCAGGGGATTGCTTGCATCACAAAGGAGTTGTTGCAAGACATCATTTAGTTGAATATGTTGGAGATACTTCACACACACCTAGGATTTATTTTTCCTAAGGTTTTCCCTATGTTTATTAGTCATTATTTATTCTCCTATAGTTTAAGGAGAATATTCTCTTTGGTTCACACTTCAGTTTGGTCAGTTGAGTGGAGTCTAGATGCCACATTGGGATCATCACCGTGAAACATTGGGATAATCACCAACTAATGCGCATTGTTCTTGGTATTATCACCATACTTGTGTATTACTCATGATTCCCTGATCTCCTCCTCACTTCACTTTGTTTCAGTGAGTTAACTGAAGACTGAAAGGCTAGTTAACTCAGACTAGGTGGCAGTTCACTTCCGTAACTGCATGAGAGACTAGACTAGGTGGCAGTTTACTCCCGTAACTGCTGGTGTGTGTCCAGATCACTCTAGACCACCACTATGGTGCATTGGATTCTCCTCCAATGCACATTAGTTGTGTTATACAGAGTCATGTGTAAATTATCATTCATTCATTTGGTTAATGGGAATTCTTCCATTCTTTCTCTCCTGCTTCTCTTTTCTCATATTTTCTTTGCAAACTCTGTATGTCATTTGCTAGCTAGATCTATTCTATGCAGGTTCAACACATTTAAATGGTATCGGAGCTGGAAGACTTCTAGGGAAAAGACAAACTAGATTATTTTTGCAGGTACTGAAGATTGAAGACAACATAAAAATGAAATTTCCAAAAGAATTCATTCTTACACTGTACAATTTCTTTGCATCGAAATAGAATATGATAATGCATTTTCAAGGTAGAGCATTATATAGGTTAACCATGGACACAAATACCGAACCTGCATTATCCATGTAAAAATACAAGTATCTGAATCAAATGTATGAATCATTTGGAACTATTTGCAGTCTCATTTCTCCTGGACTCCTCTTTCACATATCCTCCTGTAAAACCCCCAATGAAGCCCAGACCACCATGGAAGGGATTTTTGGCAAATAGGATGAGATGAGGGGACACATTCTCGAGGTGGAATTGCTCACATTGGATTCAAAAACCTTCGACAATATCCAATAGTTCTTTATCAAATATAAGGATTTGTTGTCTCAACTCAAGGCTTGCGGGGTTGATAAATCTAAGGAGGAGAAACAAATGGTTCTCACCATTATATCCAAACTTGGTCCATAATACTCAGTGTTTAAATCCACATTTCATTAATTTAGGCTCGCCTCTGGAGCCACCTGGAAGATGCCCTCTCTTGAGTTATTTATTGAATCTTTGACACAAGAGAAGAACAAGCTTATCAACATGGGAAAAATCAAAGGCCCAAAGGCGCATGCACTTACTGTGCATGATGGTAGTGGTCATCAAAATTATAAATCTAAAGACAAAGACAAAATTAAAGTACATGCAAATCCAAAGAAGGAAGGGTACTCAAAACCCTTCAATGATGCCTCCAGATCCAAAGGTGGAAATGGAATAAAAGGGGATAAATGCAGTTACTTCCATAAAGGATTCCATCTAGAATCCACATGGATTCAGAAACAGATAGATCAAATGGCCCAAATAATTCAACAAAACAACCTTGGATATCGCATCCACAAGGGTGCCAAGAAGAAGAAGAAGCCATAAGATCAAAATCCCAAGAAAGACAATTCTAGCCATG
>JASDQU010205446.1:4036-28740 GCA_032191745.1 Picea mariana
ACTAACCGAGCTTTGTATTTCTCCACTTTTCCTTATGCATCCAACTTCTTTTTAAATACCCATTTTCTGCCAATGGGATTTCTTCCAGTTGGAAACTCCACTAGATCCCAAGCCTCATTCTTATCCAAAGATGCCATTTTTTTGTCCATGGCCCTTTTCCATAGATTTGCATCCTCTAAATCCACTGCCTCCCTAATAGTTCTAGGATCATCATCAGTAACAGACAAACAAAATTTTGAATGGAAATCAGATGGAGTATACCTTTCCGGTAGCCTTCTTTATCGAACCGATCTCCTCAATACTGAACTATGAGGATCTTCTTCTTCTGATTCCTATTCTTCCGCAGAGTTTGACTCATCATCCTTTAAATAAAAATCTATTTTCTTTGGTTCNCATATCTCGGCTATACACTACCTTCTTAGTTTCTGGGTTCCAAAGCTTATAACCTTTGAGACCATCTTTATATCCAATAAAGATACACTTTTCAGCCTTCTTATCTATCTTACTCCTGTTTTCCTTTGGAACATGAACATATGCATCACAACTAAATAACTTGAGATGTGTGAGAGAAGGTTCCTTACCAGTCCATACCTCTTGTGGAGTCTTGTCATCCAACGCTGATGAGGGTGATCTGTTGACCAGGTAACATGTAATACCCATTTCCTCTACCCATAATTCTTTCCCTAACCCGACACCACTGAGCATGCACCTTGATTTTTCCATCAGCATCCTGTTCATTCTTTCTTCAACTCCATTCTTCCGAGGTGTATATGGAGTAGTCTTGTACCTTTCTATAACAAACTTCTTACAAAATTCTTCAACTTCATTCCCATAGAACTCTCTGCCATTATCTGTCCTCAACACCTTAATTCTTTTCTCTGTTTGATTCTCAACAATATCCTTAAACTCTTTAAACCTGTGAAAGACTTCGTATTTATTCCCTAGGAAATATATCCAATTATTCCTCAAGAAGTCATCTATAAATGAGACATAGTACATAGATTTTCCCAATGATGGGACCAACATAGGTCCAAAAACATCACTGTGAATTAGCTATAAAATTCCTTCTGCCCTCGTAGACAATGTTCACATAAATCAAAATCAAAATCCCATATAGACAATGTTCACATAAATCAAAATCTAGAGAGAAGTTATACATACCTTCAACCATACCTTTACCATGTAGTAATCGAAGACCCTTCTTTCTGATATGCCCCAGTCTTTGATGCCACATCATAACCTTTTCTCCATAGACTATAGGAGTTCTTTCTTCTTCAACTCCAATATTAGGAACAATAGAACTATTACACCCATCACTAATAGTGCTTCCTTTCAAATTATACAGAGTTCCAAACCAAACTCCCTTCAACAACACCATTGCTGCTCGAACCATCCTGCAGGTTTCCTTTTCAAATATTGTTTTTACCTCTGCATCGTCCATTTTTCTTACAGAAATCAAATTTATGGCCAAACTTGGGATGTGCAGAATGCCAGGAAGTGTTCTAATCCTTCCATCTGTGAGCCTCAACTTGACTTTTCCTCGTCTTATTATTCTAGTTGTCGAATCATCAACTAAGAAAAAATTACCTCCATCATACCTTTCATATTTGCAGAACCACTCCCTATGGGGAGTCATATGAAAGGATGCACCAGAGTCAACCAACCATGTCTCATGATCTGCATGTGTTCTTGAAGAAGCCAAGTACACATACCCTCCTTCTTCCTTGGATATCTTTTCTTCTGTAGAATGAGATAATTCAGATCCCTTCTTTTTCTCAACTTTGGATCTACACTGCTTCTTGTAGTGCCTTTCTTTTCCACATCTCCAACATACCCTTACAAACTTTTTGGGAGATTTAGATCTACCCTTAGAGTTAGATCTCCCACTTGAGAATTTAGATCTATTTATTTCTTGGGATCATCCTCTTGCAAATAATGCGTCTGTTCTTTGTCCTTCCATATTGTTCCATCTCATCTCCTCCGACAACAATGATGAGATCACTTCATCAAATTTCAAGGCAGTTGTATTACTACCTATGGCCACAACTAGACTATCCCACGAGTTTGGTAAAGAATACAGTAAACTAATACATTTATCTTCACCTGAAATTTTAATATCAATAGACACTAACTGACTTACCACAATTTTGAAGGTGTTCAAATGCTTTGCCACTGAGTCTCCATCTCTCATCCTCAAGTTATACATCTTCTTTCTTAGGAATAGTTTATTTACTAGGGACTTAGACTGATACAAATTCCCCAAATTTTCCCATAAATCCTTGGTTGTAGCTTCCTCTGACACATTCAGTAATACTGAATCAGAGAGACACAGTCGGATTGTGCTCTTTTCCTTCTGATCCAATTTTTTCCAGTCATTTGCTGAAGTTACTGTAGGTGCAGTACCTAGATCTATTACGATCCACTGATCTCTGTCCACCAACATATCTTCCATCTTGAGATTCCACAACTCAAAACTTTTCCCATTAAATTTCTCGATCTCCATCTTTGAATTGCTTTCCATTTATTTTCACCTGAAAAATCAATACCACAGATCTCCCTTTGTAAAAAGGCTTATCACAATCCTGAGCCAAATCCTTGACCACAAAGGCGTCCCCCTGAAGCCAACAAAGCTCTGATACCAAATGTATATTTTAACCTTGTACAATATCTACTGCAAATGGATATTTAGTAAAAGAAAAGAAAATATACATTGGAAAATACAAACATTACATAGAGATTTTTCCTCTGGAAACTCAAACCAGGAAAACTAGCATATTCTGTATTTATTCATAGTGATACATTGTTTACAATACAATATACATATAGAAGCCAGTGACATCCAAAACCCTAACCCAATGGCCTGCATTAGTCAACAACCCTAATTTCTTAACTGGAAATAGAAAACCATCGGCAAAGAAACCATGTGTCGAAAAACCACCTAAAATATGTGACACGTTTTTTGAGGAAAATTGTTTTTTCTCAGGGGCGTTGCCCCCAAACCCAACAGATACATCATCATACCCAACAGATACATCATGCAAATAATATAACACATACCCAACATATACATCATCATCATCAAAGCTACATCCACTACAGCTGATACATCATCATCATCAAAACTAGATCCACCACAATTGATACATCAACATCATCAAAACTAGATCCACCATAACTGATACATCAACATCCTCAACCTGAGTACACTTAGAAATTGGGTCCATATAAATATCCTAGGTCCACATGGGTCTACGTATAAACCCCAACATCACTTCTTAAATTTATCTTGAACACTTGTTTGGGACTATTTTTTGGATTAGTCACAAACCCTAACTTCCAACAAGTATAACTCCGTACCTGTAATGAATCAAGGTCTGAAACTTGTACCCAATATTGTTTGATATATTATATAAAATAAATCCAATTTTATCTCCTTGAATCATCACTGAAAAGGAGATATAAAGAATATGGCACACCTTCCTAAATTTTGGCCTATTCTGGAGAGAGAACTTGTACAACATGACACACGGTCAATATTTTATATCTGATTCTGAAAAAAAAATAAAAAAATAATAATTTGTATTGTATTCTTTCCAATGCAATTTGTCTCATATAATTTTTATCCTCTATGAATAAGTTATGACTATTTTACCTGGAACACATGTTTGAGACTAGTTACAGGACTAGTCAAAAACCCTATCTTCCACAGAGTGTATCTCCAAAAGTAAAACAACCTAGAAGATGAAATTATTACCAAAAGTACCTTTATATGTCTTCTCAAGATCCTCAAAGTTTCACTATATGAATCATTTTAGAAAAATAGTTATAATGAAAACGATAAGATGGCATTTAAAAAACATACCTTAGAACACATCATCACAAGACTTCATCTTCCCTTGGAATTTCACCCTTCTTCACTTCATCTTCCCAATTAAATTCACTTCCAAGATTGTGATAAGATATTAAATATTGAATTATGAAAATGAGAGGTTATTAATGTGTATTTATACCCTTCCAAGCGCCTTCTTTACTTGATCTTGAGCCAACTTGTAACTTCTTGTTTGCAACAACTTTTTCTCCTTTACTTGACTTTAGGGCCAACTTATAACTTCTTGAACTTAGATCTGGGGCTTATTGACCATACTTTGGGGCTTCATCTTTAAGAGGGAATAACTCAACCATGAGGAACCATGTGGCGTGCCACCTACCATTAGAGATGGCTTGACGAGGACTATCAATCAATGGGGGTTTTGAATGCAATTATGATGTCTTTCATACTCTTTTTATCCAATAAATTTCGGGCTTCATGACCATATTTCCAGGGATTATTAACCACTTAACCATACATAAACATATTTCCAGGGATTCTTGTAGACTTCTTCAAAGCGTCTTCCCATGAGTGGCAACTTAAAGCTACACCATAATGGGACCACTTTGGATACTTATTCAAATACACCCATCAATTCTAGAGGCTTATGTCCTTCTTCTAGGGTTGTTATTAATGAAAACCAACTTTCCAACAAGAATATGAATTAGAAGAAGAACAACGTCATACTCCAGTATTGAGGAGATCAATGAGGGAAATAAGACAACCAAAAAGATATAGCTCACCTGAATTTTGTGCTAATTTTTCTTTATCTATTACTAATTATGATCCTATAACTATCAGGGAAGTAGTGGATTCATAGGATAGTTAACTATGGAATAAGGCCATGGTTTAAGATATGGATTCCTTGGATAAGAATGAGACATGGGATCTAGTTTATTTTCCAATTGGAAAAAGGTAATTGGCAACGAATGGGTGTTTAATAAGAAGTTGCATGCAGAAGGAAAAGTGGAGAAATACAAAGATTAGTTAGTAGAAAAAGGTTATTGCTAGGTAGAAGGAATTGATTTGGTGAAATTTTTTCTCTTGTTGCCAAGTTAACTTCTATTAGATTTATTTTATTTGTTTTTGTTGCTTTTGATTTTGAAATAGAACAAATCAATGTGAAGAAAACATTCATACATGGGGATTTAGAAGAATAAATATACATGAAGCAACTAGAAGGCTTTGAAGTGAAGGGAAATAAAGAGCTAGTTTGTAAGCTAAAGAAGTCACTATATGGTTTGAAGCAATCACCTAGGATGTGGTACCAAAAGTTTGAGACATACATCCTTGTTCTGGGATTTGTGAGAAGTAGGGTTGATCACAGTGTATATTCCAAGAATGTTGGTAATCACTTCATTTATGTAGTGTTGTATGTTGATGAAATGTTGCTGGTAGGAAATAACATGGATGTTATCAAGGAGGTGAAATCACATTTATCCTCCAAATTTTGCATGAAGTATCTTGGTGATACTAACTTCACTATGGGAATGGCGATTAAATGAGATCATTCACACAAGAAAATATGGTCAAATCAAAGAAAATAGGTCACATCACAAAGCCAACTTATCTATTTAGCACAGAGCCGTACATACACAATCTGTTGCACAAAGCAACCCAAACTACTTGCACTTATCCTTGCAAGCTATCTTCCGCCTCCTCTTCTACCATACATTCTTATCTATTTATACTTTTACATTTCCTTACAAAAAGGCCTAAACATGGGTAAACCCATGGGCTGACATCCCATAACCCATTACAAAAACCCTAGTGAACCCCTTGCTGGGTCCATATAGCCCGCAAAACAAGTGAGATCTACAATCTCAGATCTGCCATGTCACTCCATCTTCGATCCTTGCGTCAAAGTCTAAAGGGTGTTCCAAACCTGACCAAGGTTTCCTCAAAACTTGGTCGAGGGCCAACAGGCCCCCTACACTCATCTATGACTCGTCCTGAGTCACTCAGGTCTGGACAATGCTGCTTTGAAGGCCTTGAGCTTCACTTGAGATACCTTGACTTGCTGCTTCTCCTGAGCCTCCTTCTCAGTGAGATCTTGGATCATATTCTCTATAACAAGCTCTTTTAGGCATTGTTCCATTGTCACAACCACTTGGTCCAGTTGCGAGCCTTGTCCTTCAATTTCTTCAAACACCTTGCAGGCCTCATCCTGCACAGGTTTCAACTTCTGTGCCACTTCCATTACTCTGCCCTGGATGGAAGTAATCTGTTGTTGTACCGCACACTATTATTGTGATATTTTCATTCTCTTGACGGTAGTGAGTAGCTTAATTTGTGCCTGCACGGTGAAGGCCTACTGCTACACCTCCTATAACTGTGCTTCCAGTTTCCTTAGCTCCGGATCTTCTGTGAGGCATTTGTAAGTCTGTGCGCTTCTATCGCTCAGATTTTTTCATTATGAAGTGAGGGATATGATCCTTTCAACTACTCTCTTAGAATCTTCTTCCCTTTGGTCACACACCTCCTGCAGAGTGCTCGGTACTACTTGAATCTCCAACTCCGTTATTCTTGCTTGAAGCTACTAGATGGCCTCAATGAGCTTCGCTACTTGAATCTCAACTGATTCTTGTTCCTATTGTTCCAAGATGGGCACAGAGAAAAGTTATTTATTCACTGCTTCTTTAACCATAGTCATCTCCGCAAGCAACTGGTCCTTTTCTCTTTTTCCTCCTTGAGCATCACCTAAAACTCATCTTTCTCATTTTCATAAGCTGTTACACAGTACCGCACAACTCGTAGTTGCTCTAAGACTTCCTCTTTTTCTTGTTTCAGGGTTTCTATTGCCTTCTCCTTTTCTTTGTGCACTTTCTGAAGTCGAGCCTCTGTCTCATCTACAATTCTTCTTCATTGGGCGGGCTCATACCCTAATTCTACAACTTGTGATGAGGAGGGCATAGTGGGTATTGCAGGGCTCAAAGGAATGGCTTGCTGTATTTCCTATAGTTCCTTCTCAACTATTTCATACAAATACTTCTTCTTCACTCCATATCTCTATAAGAGATCCTCTGAATCATCCTCCATGGCTCCACGGACTAGACCGATGTCATATTCTATGAGCATGGCTTCCATTTGGGGTTTACTAGCCCGTGTCTTCTTTCTTGATGAAGGTTTCTGTGGAGAAACCTTCCTCTTTTGCGGGGTTACTGTTTTAGTAAGGGGATCGTTCGATGGTGTAGCTTCACCTTCTCCTTGATTTTCTCCTTCATCCCCTCCTTCTTGTCCATCTGATGGGTCATCTCCTCCTCCTCCTCCTACAGGCGAGCCAAATCCAATTTCTTTAGAGGCGTTGTCCTCCTCATCAGTCTCTATATTCTGGACTTCCTCCTTTTTCTTCTTCTTCTTCATACTGGACTGTCCAACATGCTCGAATCGAGTGACCAAGGGGATTCCTATGATGTCAGTGTCAGAGAGTTATGCATCATCTACTGGTACAAGGAAATCCTCTGGACACTCCTCCGTGATATGCTCCATGTCGTCGTATGTTAGCTTGTAGTATGATTGCAACTTTTCCTTGCTCTCATCTTTGTGCGCAATGATATAGATAAAGTGTCGATCTACATAGAACTTGGCTATTGGTCTATGCTGGTGCAAGGTACATGGTGTCATGCATGGAAATGCTTTAATGACAACCTTCAGTTGCTGATAATAGGCATGGAACATAGCGTTCGACTGCCATTGCTTCAACATGTCATTGGTGTACCACAAGGTCGAGAACCTAGCAGCCAACGAGTCTGATGGTTCGATCTTTGGGAAGGTGGCTCATTCTGACATTTTCCAAGTGACAAATGCAATCAATACGAGCAGCCAGCTAAAGTGGAACTTGTATCCCTGATCCTGAGCTTCGCGGCAATCCTGAGCTTCGCGACAATATTTCTCGAGCTCATTGATGAGGTAAATCGCCCAGTTCATTTGCATACCCTTCACACACTTTCTTGCGAGGTCCACCATGAACCCGATGACCTGTGTGGGGTGATTATTTCTTACGATCTTGCTAGCTATGAGTTGGAAAACCAGGCACACTATTCCATCTTGGATAGAGGGTACCTTGTAGGCTCGCTTCCCTTTTTCAACTTCACCATATGCTTCCTTAATGTGTTGTGCCAGGGAGCGGTCGGAGGCGTTCCCTGGGTAAAACTGTTGAGGGTTGGGTTCCTTCATGCTCAATCTTGTAATCAAGTGGATCATCGCTGAATCCACAGTAATCTGTCGATCGAGACACAAGTATCCACAATGATAGCATGACAAGAGAAGTTTAACACAAGCATTAACCTCCTGGTGCCGGCCAAAATGGGGAATATTCATCACATTGAGTATAGTGGACTGCACCAACTCCTTAATCCAAGGATGGAAGACAATGCGAGGCTTCTTCTCAGTGGTCTTCATCAAATATCTATGGGGCGCTAGCATATCATATTTCTTTCTATCTCCAAGGTTGAAGTCAGTGTTCTTCAGTAATGGGATCTATCCCAACTAGCTGCCAACTACACGTATTCCCTTCGGGATGTACGCTGTGATCAAAGTGTATTCAAAGTCCCGTGGGATGTTGTCTCAGTTAACCATTCCAGCCAAAGGCAAGATATAATCTAGTAATATCAACGAGATCTGCTTCACATTAGCCATATTGCCGCAATGCTTACTTTGCTTCTCAGTCATGGGGTTGGTACGGCCAGAACGTCGTCCAGTTGACAGGGAATCCTGGAGTCCCATAGTCGATGATGCTTGTACTCCTTTAGACATAGCTTTATCAACCATAAACTTCTTAAGAACCTCCTCGATGAACTTCTCTAAGTCACTGCGTTCGCCCAACATTCTTAGTTTTAAGCAGGCAGGTCGGGGTAGGCGAATAGACAGACAGAGTAAGGAATGGATGGTGAGGTCTGATAGAATAGCTAGACACACAATCAATTCTCTTCTTGTTTCAGATAATCACAGGTGGAAAAAAGTGGTCCCGGTGTAGCGAAAAACGGGTTAAATAAGTGAGTGTCGTAACAGATTCTTCCAATGGGTAGGAATTCTTCCATTACTGCGAATCTGTTCGTTATGGCGCGGTCTCAACATCCCAAATGTGGTCCATCCGCCCATAAATGTATTTTCTAGATGTTCTAGAGATTCATTATAACGGTTGGGGAACCTTCAACGATCATATAGCTTCACTAGGGCGAAGTCCCATTCTGCGCGGTTCTGCTATTCCGATGAGGTTCAAATTCTGCAAACCTACCTCCTGCGAAGTCTTCCATGTAACTTCCTATAGCTTTTCCAACTTGGATTTCTTCTTACTGAGCTTCCTTGCCTTCTTTCCTTTGATCTGAGTCTTTCTAACTGTTTCTAGAATCCTCTTTCTATTCATATTCTTATCTTATCCTGGCTTAGTGAATTCGCATTGTTGACGTGCTCTCAAAGAGTTCTAGGTTAATACCTCTTCTCTTATTAATTCTAGGGTGGCTATTCTTCTTTCTTGCATGGATAGGTCCTTCAAACCTTCTTTCGTTCTTTCAAATTCGACAACTAATTCTCTTTTCCTTTGTTGCTTCGACTTAACTTCTCGTTCTTCTATTAGTCGATCTATTTTTCTATCTATGAAATCCCTTAGTTATTTCTTCTTATTTTCTGTGGCTACTTCTTCTGATTCCCTTATGATTTGATCCCTCTCGATCCAAGTCTTTCCTAAAAAAAGTGGGAACGGGGAGTCGTTCTCAACAAACCTAATGACTTCAAATTCCTCTTCAATCGGTGTCCCATGGATGATAATAGGTACATTAGTAACTCTTCCACATAGGGTTATCATCTTTCCTTTAAACAAACCTATTCTTCCCAATGAAGGTACCACAATAGGCTTTCCCAAAATTTCCCAAGTTTCTTCTGTCATAATATTTACTTGTGTTTCTTCATCCAAGACACAGTCTATGTCGAAGTATTCTATTCTTGCATTTATGCGCTGTTTGAATTTCAAGATCTTTGGTAAACTGACATCTTTGTGATCATTCATCGTTTCTTTCAACTGTTCTAATTTAGTCCGAGCTTTCTATTATTCTTTCTCTTGATGATTCTCTAACATACTTTTATTCTCTTGACTTTCTTCATACTTTTCTTATCTCATGTTCATCTGTTCGAATTTAGAAATCATCCTTGGACAATCCTCAACTTCATGACCAACAATTTTACAACAATGACAAATAGGGCCTGTACCAGGGAATTCCTTAGCAAGATGTCCCGGTCTTCTGCAGTTATAACATAGTGTCAATCCTCTCTTTCTCTTGTATGTTCCTCAACTTCTCCTATACTGCACACTAGGATGACAGTGCTGGACCTGCAAGCTGCAAAATTTATTTCTAGATTTGTGCATCCATTTATTAGTCCAAAAATTCTTTCTCTGCATAGGAATAACATATCTTTATTTATTTCTATAAAAATCATTCATATCAATTCCTTCTTCTAACTGTGCCCTAGCTTTCAAACTAGGAAAAAATCTATTAAACATACCTAAATTCATGCTTTCGAAACAAAAAATTTACTCTTATCAAAGCACAAAGCTTTACCTCTTTCAATATCTTACCTCTTTTCTTCAGATCAGGTTTCTTTCTTAGCACAGAGCTTCTCAAGTAGAGTACCACGCACTACAAAAATAGATCTACGCACAAATCTTCTCTTTTATTTACTTGAGTTTGCAACAATCACAGTTTCAGGTCCCGACAGTGAAACCATTTGTTGGCACATGGGCAGATCAGGGGTTCAACTCTAACAATGCACCAACAAAACCCTAACTATTGGCCCTTTCGGCAACACCTGCGAAGCAGGAAAAGTCTCACTCGAGGTAGAGGAAGGGGGTGTTACAAGACTCAGGTGTCTGTAACCAAGCTGGGACACAGATATATATGATTACAACACTTCACAAGTACTTTAATAACACTTAGAAGATGATATGCATTAGTTTATTAGCTCGCAGAACAAACCCTAAGATAGATTAGCATAGTAACAATAATGATTAAGCACTTCAACTACTTAGTACAAAACACAGAGTTAGATCTAACATTCATTCATCCTTCACACATGTGAAGAACTAAGCATCATATATCTATCTAATAAGAAAAGCACTAAGCAGATTCATAATATAAATAACACAACATCAAGCACATCAAAAGATACACGATATACGTAGTTCACCCCAGTGTGGGGCTACATCCACTAACTGCTTCGTATCCTTTATTAGTCTTCAATCGATTACATTCATTTTCTCCTGTGCAATAAGCCACATGGCCAAGCCTCGTAGAGGACAAGAGATTTGTGCACTGAGCGCCAAATCCTCCTTCCCAAAACTAGGTCACAACACAAATCCAACTTCTCTATTTATTTGTTGCACAAAGCAACCCAAACTACTTTCACTAAGGCTTGCAAGTTATCTTCAACCTCCTCCTTCTACCATACATTCTTATCTATTTATACTTTTACATTTCCTTACAAAAAGGCCTAAACATGGGTAAACCCATGGGATGACATCCCATAAACCATTACAAAAACCCTAGTGAACCCCTTGCTGGGTCCATGTATCCCAGAAAACAAGTGAGATCTGTGATCTCAGCTCTGCCATGTCGCTCCATCTTCGATCCTCGCATCGAAGTCCATAGGGTGGTCCAAACATGACCAAGGTTTCCTCAAAACTTGGTTGAGGGCCAAAAATTCCTATTCATGTAGGTGTGAAGCTATCTGTATATCAATGTCCCAAGACACATGAAGAGGAAGAGGACATGTCCCATGTTCCATATTCTAGTGCGGTTGGAAGTTTGATGTATGCAATGGTCTATACTAGACTGAACATTGCATATGTAGTGGGATTTTTGAGCAGAAATATGTCAAAACCAAGGAAGAAGCAATGGACAACAGTAAAAAGGGTTTTCAAGTATTTGCGTGGAACTTCTAACTATGGATTGTGCTACCAAGGAAGAGAAGGATTGGATAAAGTGTTGGACATGCATGGGTTTTTTGATGCATACTGGGACATAGATATGGATCGTAGAAGATCTACAATATGGTATGTGTTTAACTTATTTGGAGGAGCAATCAGTTGGATGAGAAAAATATAGGTTGTAGTGGCACTATCAACTACATAAGTTGAATACATGGCAACCACTCATGCACACAAGGAAGAAATATATCTATAGAGATTGTGTTCAGGTATTGGGTTGGTACAACAAGCAGTAAGGTTAGATTGTGATGGTCAGAGTGCAATATTCCTAGAAAAGAACCCAACTTATCATTCAAAGACAAACCATAATTATGTTCCATATCACTTTGTGAGAGACATGGTTGAAGACAAGAAGATGTTGCTAGAGAAGGTAGACACTTTGAAGAATGTTGTAGATTCATTGACAAAGTCAGTGAGCTCTGAGAAGTTTTCCTAGTGTAGAGAAATAATGAGAATTAATTTGATGGATTTTTGACTATGTAATCATTTGACCCTGTTGGTGCAATTATTTGCATAATATATTACCAAACATAAATTATCAACCGGGATTCATAATCAGTAGAGTTGATGCACTATATGTGCCGATAACAGATAGGTTCCTATGTTTGTTTAGTATAGCTTAGATAAGAAAACCAACAATAACAAAACACTCTGTTTTCAAAGATAACACTCTTCACACAATTCAGAAATTAGAAAGCAAAAATTGCAATCATGCACTCAAAATATTTTGCATAGATAATGCCTTGCCCATTTACAAGCTCATGAAGTGGAAAGATGGACTTTGAATTAGTTATTTGTAGCTTCTACTTTTAACAACAACAAATAATCAAATCTAGGCACACTTCAACAATACAACTCCAAACTTAGAAGGGAAAAATGATAACAAAACTTCTCAAGCAAACAATGAATCAAAAGGTTCTTGCTTAGATAACAAGTATGTTCATTAGAGGCTCATGAAATGAAGAGATGAACTCAGATCTTGTTCCCTGTAGCAATTAAAACAACCAACACTCTGCATATGCTCAAAGGAAAACATCAATCAATGCTAGAGAAAATCACATGTGAAGGAAGACACTCCACTTTAGGCACATGTAAGGTGAGAGATGGAGGTCTTGATTGTGCATGTGTTTGCAAGGTGAAATCTGATTTAAATATATGAAAGAAAGCTGAGTATGGTAGGATGCTGCATTACAGGTTCATGTACAATGAAAGATAGAGATCCAAACCGTTCTTAGATATGAAAAATGGAAACAACACTATAACATTAAATCTACCAAATGATTGTCTACACACACATACAAGAATAACAAATGTTCACTCAAGAATCTATGTTGCACTCATAAATCCATATTACACTCCATAAATCTATATTGCAATCCAAAAATGCTCATTCACTCACTCACAATTGCCACACATATTTATTGTATTTTTTCAAATGTTTACTGAAGCAAAACAAAAATAAAGTTAGATGTTTATGATCAAAACAAAAATGATTTTATCCATACACAAACTAGAATTATATATACAGTAAATACAAAGAAGCTTACCTTGGTTGGGTCGGTGGGCCCTTGCCATACCAACAAGGTAACTTTAAAAGAAACTTACAGAATGAAAGGTCTGATAACATGCATCAATTCCATGAACTGCAATTTATATCATTACTTGAGAAAAACAGAGGTACAATCCACAGTCTTCAAGAATCAACCCTACAACATAACAATTCCTTTTTCTTCAAGAACCAATCTTGTAGCATAATAATTCCTCCCTAATCAGACCTATGAGGTCTTATTTATACATAAAATCCATGGAGGAATGGATGAAACCGAATCCCCAAACTAAGAAAACAATTTTTACAATTTTAGGATAAATCCCAAAAATCTGTGTTTTTTAATAATTTGGGCAGATTTGAGTTAGTCTCCCACCCATATCTCCCAAAAAAATTCCAATTTTGAAAAAAATCCTACACAATGCTCAATTTGTCATATTTTGGAAAAAACCCATGTATTATAATTTCTATATCTGATACCATATGCACAGAAATCGAGGTGCAAGTTGGCAATTTGAGTTTTTTTTATAATTTTGGAAAAATCATTCCCCCTGAGTTGGAGGTCCACACATGTGAGCTGGGTGAATTCTGACTCACATTTCCACATGAAAACATCACTCTGAACAAAACCCATGAGCCCGATTTTATTCTAGAAACATCCAAAAATTCTGAATTATGTCTAGTACCGGATTAGCACAGGTTGGTACCAGAATAGGTGGAGCCTTGGTACCGGATCATGATTCTTAAGACTCAAAGTGATTAGGATCATACATAATCAAGCATTTAATCAAATTAAATCAATAAAACTAAACAAATCATGCTTTAATCATAAGTTACCTCTTATGCACGTGAACAAGGTCATCGAGTGTATTATGGAGGAAAGAGTCAATTAGATACACATGGAATAGGTAAAATAGGCTCAGATAGAAGGTAATATATGGCATTAGAAGTGTCAAAATGGAGACTCAACATTCCCCCATGCTTAAGTCATTGCATGTCCTCATGCAACAATGATCTTCAAAATTTCACAATTGATGATACTCCTCACTCGATCAAGCATTCCCTGAAGTTAAATCTTATCCAATCTGTTTTCAATCAAAGTTAGGAGAAAGGGTTGGATGTGACTCTAATACGATTATAGGATAGTGGCCAAGAGTTTTCATAATGAATTTGACTAATAGGCCCCCCTGGCTAGATTACCTTTCAAACAAAAGTGATATAAGCATAGTTTAGATATCATTTGAAGAGAGGAACACATAAAGGAATACATCCCAAGATGACTAACTCATTTCAGATCCAAGTTTTTAGAGATGAATCTCTTCTTGTTTAGGTAAGGTGAATTACACATACTGAGGGTCCCACTTCTTGTGCAAACCTATTGTTTTAAAGATAGAACTCTAAAGTGGATACTTGAAGGTTCTTAAGAACATCATCCGAGAGATATAAAGGTCATCTCCTAGCCTTGATTTGATAGTGATTTCTTCAGAATGAGACCCAAGGGTTTTTGTTCAGTTTTAAGTGTGCCACTTTATGTCTTTCAACTCCCTTTACCCGGCATAGCCCCGCTGCTAGTAGGCCTGTTAAGTACCCCGACAGGTTTACCTTAGTACCATACAAGAATGGCCCCACTGCCAGCAGGCCTATTCAGTACCCCAACGGGCTTACTTGTACTTCCTGATACTTCCTTTTTATTATATTACTCAAAAGATTTAGAATAATATATACTGTTCATTGACAGTTTTAGAGTATAAGGAAGATAGGTGGTACGAGAGTGTTTTAGATTTATTAGGCACATAATTAATTGTTTGCAATTATCCCAAGGGTGACATCATCCACATTCAACTTAAATATGAGCTATTCAATGTATAATGGAACATCTCGGATAATGACTAAGAGGTCCCTCTAGTTAATCCTATTAGGGTTCTCATGAAAGTTCATTGTGGTTTTGCAAGGGCGGTCCACCACATGAGGTTTTCATCAATACCTCTCAAGAGAAACTTGTAAAGATAAACTTGGATAAGAACTTGTTGAATCAACTAGGTTAGTATTATACATAATGGTGTCACCACTTTTCAATGGATATTTCAATTAGCAATCACTTCTTCAAAATAATGAGGTAATAAGACAAGTGCACCCATTATCATATAGAGCTAAATGTGAAAAATATCTTCCTAAAGGGAGAGCAAGGATGATTCATTTAGGGTTGAGTGTAGAAATGTAGGAGGAAGATGCACATGAGAGTAAAAATAATTCAACACAAGACTTAAATGACCCTTGATAGAAAGAACATGAAGATATTAGCCCATACCTCCAATTACCTAAAGTGAAAACAATGTTAAGCACATGACAAAGATCATATCACTTTGGCATCAGTACTAGATAAGTAATGGAGTAGGTTTTTGCAGTACCAGAACATATAGTATTGGAACAAAGTGACATGATGGATGATTTTTTCTCATTCATGGCGACAACCACTTCACAAAGGAATTCAGTGATAATATACGAGGATATGTATACAATGGCTTGCAAAATTTCATGGTAAGGAGTGCACAATAATTGAGAGTAACCATATGTTTACTGCATAGTTAGTCTATTTCCTTTAGTAAAACGAAAAATGTTGAATTTATATGTCCTAGTACTTAAATCGAGCAACAAAACTTGAATATATGATTAGAGCTACCAACACCTTATTACCAGTACCTGATCACCTGAGTATCGGATGGACACAGGGTTGTGCTTCAGTACCAGAGTCATGTAGAGTTGTGGTTTAGTACTGGAATAACACAGACCTCCTTTGGTACCGGATGAGCACACAGGCGGCCATCAGTACCAGATGAGCATATGAATGTTGTTCAGTATCAGATGAACGCAAACTTTCTCCTTTGGTATCGGATGAATGTAGAGGCAAACATTGTTTACAGTACCAGATGAATGCAATTCTGCATTACCGAAATAGAATAGTACCGAAATTTTGGAAATGACTATCAAATCCCAGCACTGAACATGTTGATTTGGCCTCGCCGACGGAAGTTGCAAAAGAATATGAAGGTTTCAACAACCACTCCTCCATGCCTAAGGTTTTGCATGGCCTCATGCAAACAATGTGAGATGCTAAAAAGGGCTGCTCAGAGAGTTGTGAACACCTGCTAAAAACAAACCAATAGAACTAATTAAAACTGGATTTTTATTCATGCTTACAAACAAAAAATTTAAGGAAAATGTCAAAAGTTGAATTATTAGCTATGAATAAAATGGTTTGGAATTAACATTTAGTTTCAACTTCTATTAAAAAGATCACTGAATTGATCATCCTTTTGAAATAGTGGTCTTAAAATAGATAGGGAATGATAAAGAACAAATGCATCATTTTTAACAACTTAAGGAAAAAGAAGAATTTTGAAGAAATAGGTCACGAAGCACTCCCTTAAGTGTTATCTTTCGTTGACAAGGATGCCTTCTCCGCTTTTGAAACCCTTCCAATATCATGTGTGCATTTGGAGGATTAAGAGATTCCCTTCTCATAAGATTCCAAACAAAATCATCATAACTTTTAGAAAGAAAACTACTATAGGTACAAAAAATCTTAAATCAATTTCTTTATTAGCTTTTGACATTCCCATCTATGAAAAATATGAAAGATATGTTGCATTGCAACATTTATTTATTTATTTTCCTATCCTACTCTAATTTAACAAAAGAAAATTCCCTTCAAGTATAGGAATACTTCCAGTGAAGCCATGTGTGTAACAGTGTTATATCCATACTCAAGTTTAAAAGATAAATCTTAATGCATACCAGAGTATGAAGAACCAACTACTTTGATGATGAGATCAAGAAATAATGAAAAATAAGAGAGTGGTGTGATCTAATAACTAATTGAAACCATATTTCAATAGGATCACTATATTCTCGTTTCTCTTCTTTGTTTAGGTCACACTGAATGTCTTCCTCTACCATGCTATGCATATTATCCTCTTCAATATGATTGGTCTTTGGATTACATACAGGATCTGCTGAGAGACATGCTAAGGACTCCTCAATCTCAGGTTCCACTAGTTGCTCTCCATTGAATTCTATCCATGATTCTTTATTCCCTTCAACAAATTGACAAGAGGAATCCGACGGGACTTCTAAATCGTCAAGTGGAGAGACAACTAGATTCTTGACTGCTGTGAAGATATGATCTTCCTGAGAGGCAGATATCCCAGTTGTTGCCAGAATGTGAGAAATTTCTTGGAGGAACATTCTTCAAGATCTTGATCATCCTTGAATTACTCTAGTTGGTTGATGATCACTGTCTCACAACATAAATTAGTACTCGGGGGGTTTCTTACAACACCCCAAACATGATTTATCATCAAAGATCTGAATTTTAAAACTATTTGAAAAAACAAAACACACCAATCTTGAACTCCTTGTGTTACTGGGACCTTGTTGTCACCAGGTTATCTGTTCACACAAGTTAGCTCATCATGAAAACACAATTTTGCAGAAAGGAAGGAAAAACAAACTTGCATTAAAAGAAGAGAGGACAACCTAACTTTGGAGAAACCCCACCAAAGTGGATGTGTGGGCTCTTCCTGCACGTCTTACCATCTTCTCTCTGCCCTTAGTTCATCCATAAAACCAATCCCAAACCATTAAAGAAATATGATTCTAATACTACCTATTACCGTTTACAACTCCCTGGCAACGACACCAAAATGTTGGTGCAATTATTTGCATAATATATTACCAAACATAAATTATCAACTGTGATTCATAATCAATAGAGTTGATGCACTATATGTGACAATAACATATAGGTTTCTATTTCTGTTTAGTATATCTTAGATAAGAAAACCAACAATAACAAAACACTATGTTTTCAAAGATAACACTCTTCACACAATTCAGAAATTAGAAAGAAAAACTTGCAATCATGCACTCAAAATATTTTTCACAGATAATGCCTTGCCCATTTACAAGCTCATGAAGTGGAAAGATGGAATTTGAATTAATTATCCGTAGCTTCTACTCTTAACAACAACTAACATTCAAATCTAGGCACACTTCAATAATACAACTCCAAACTTAGAAGGGAAAAATGATAGCAGAACTTCTCAAACAAACAGTGAATCAATAGGTTCTTTCTTAGATAACAAGTATGTTCATTAGAGGTTCATGAAATGAAGAGATGAACTCAAATATTGTTCCCTGTAGCAATTAAAACAACCAACACTCTGCATATGCTCAAAGGAAAACATCAATCAATGCTAGAGAAAATCACATGTGAAGGAAGACAYTCCACTTTAGGCACATGTAAGGTGAGAGATGGAGGTCTTGATTGTGCATGTGTTTGCAAGGTGAAATCTGATTTAAATCTATGAAAGAAAGCTGAGTATGGTAGGATGCTCCATTACAGGTTCATGTACAGTGAAATATAGAGATCCAAACTGTTCTTAGATATGCAAAATGGAAGCAACACTATAACATTAAATCTACCAAATGATTGTCTACACACACATACAGGAATAACAAATGTTCACTCAAGAATCTATGTTGCACTCATAAATCCATATTACACTCCATAAATCTATATTGCACTCCAAAAATGCTCACTCACTCACTCACAATTGCCACACATCTTTATTGTATTTTTTCAAATGTTTACTAAAGAAAGACATAAATAAAGTTAGATGTTTATGATCAAAACAAAAATGATTTTATCCATACACAAACTAGAATTATATATACAATAAATACAAAGAAGCTTACCTTGGTTGGGTCAGTGGGCCCTTGCCTTACCAACAAGGTAGCTTTAAAATAAACTTACAGAACGAAAGGTCTAATAACACACATCAATTCCATGAATTGCAATTTATATCATTACTTGAGAAAAACAGAGGTACAATCCACAATCTTCAAGAATCAACCCTACAACATAACAATTCCTCTTTCTTCAAGAACCAATCTTGTAGCATAATAATTCATCCCTACTCAGACCTATGAGGTCTTATTTATACATAAAATCCATGGAGGAATGGATGAAACCGAATCCCCAAACTAAGAAAACAATTTTTACAATTTTAGGATAAATCCCAAAAATCTGTGTTTTTTAACAATTTGGGCAGATTCGAGTTAGTCCCCCACCCATATCTCCCAAACCAATTTCAATTTTGAAAAATTACCCACGTGTTGCTCAATTTTTCACATGTTGGACAAAACCCATGTATTATAATTTCTATATCTGATACCGTATGCACGAAAATTGAGGCACAAGTTGGCAGTTTGAGTTATTTTGATAATTTTGGCAGAATCATTCCCCCTGAGCTGGAGGTCCACACGTGAGATATGAGTGAATTATGAATCATGTTTCCACATGAAAACATCACTCTAAACAAAACCCATGAGCCCGATTTTCTTCTAGAAACATTCAAAAATTTCGAATTATGTCTAGTACCGGATTAGCACAAGATGGTACCGAAATAGGTGGAGCCTTGGTACCAGAATAGACTGGGTACCGGATCATGCTGCTTAAGAGTCAAAGTGATTAGGGTCATACATAATCAAGCATTTAATAGAATTAACTCAATAAAACTAAACAAATCATGCTTTAATCATAAGTTACCTCTTATGCACGTGAACAAGGTCATCAAGTGTATTATGGAGGAAACAATCAATTAGATACACATGGAATAGGTAAAATAGGCTCAGATAGAAGGTAATATAGGGAATTAGAAGTGTCAAAATGGAGACTCAACAGACCCCGTTATGCAAATAAAACAACAAGTGTGAGAACGTGGGGTAGGTGTTATATTCTTTGTATGTGTGTGGGGGGGTGCATCAGATTTGACGACTGCATATGACGATACCCCCTTTCATTTTATGTGTCGTGTGTGTCAGGTGCTTTCCTAGGGGGGTCCCAACAGAGGTAGGATTTCCCCCTTGGTTATGCGTAGCATTTGGGGTAGCACCTCGAAATTTAGTTTTTGGCCTTTTTTTTCTATTTTAGCATTTTTGCTATTTTTAACGATTTTCTATATTAAGCCTGGATTAAGAGATTAGGTTTTTGATAGCTATGGAACACCTAAAATATTTTTTATATATTGTATTGTGAATGGTAAAATTAATACAATGAAAAGTTGATAGGCACGACACCAAGGAATGATTCTTTTCTCTCGGTTAAAGGTTTCCAACGTAAACTTCTATGTACTATATGTGTGAACCATTGATTAATTTCTATTTTTCTTAGACTCTATATGCATTTCTTTACTTCACATGTTTAAAACTTACATTTACATGCCCCAAATATTTATTAGGGTTAGTATTTTTGACCCTCTATAATATTATTGAATCTCCATATGTGATCAACTCGATATGTGTGATTAATGAGTGTTGGCATTGTTTATTTTAAGAGTTCAACCCAACACTTGACAATTATCTCAAAATAAAATATCTTTATCTACTAAATTCATAGTTGAGTAATCAATGAAATATGTAGTGGAAGAATAAACAAGGAAACCAAAATCAAGCACACATAAACACCAATATTTTTGGGTAGATACCCCTGGAAATAAAACCGAGAGGGAAAACCAGTGCTAAGAATGATTTTATTATGCTAAAATCAGACCTCCCATAATAGGGATAGTGGTCGATTGAGAGAAATACAACTGCAGACAAGCCTGAAAAAGTATGACCAGTTTTATTGTTGACGCTTGAATTCATCAGGACTGAAACAACAACCTCTTGAGGGTATGGATCCTCCTACATTTTTAAAGAGGTGGTTGGCTAAAATATATAATTTGAATATATTGAATTAGGAGAATGGTTAGGAAGCAAACCCTAGGTATTTATTGCTTGAATTTATGAAATGATATGGTCTTCAATGACCTAATATAATCTTTATGTACATCAATAATTCTCATTATAATAAGAAAATATTGAAGGAGGTCTTCAACATCATAATTTCTTCGTGATCAACATCACATACACAATATTCTTAATCATATATAAATGCATCCATGTCTTCTCCATAGAAATATGAGAGAATAGTTTGATCATCTCAAAGAATTTTAAAAGAGTACTACTATCAAGATCAAAAGAGAATTTTATAGGTCAATCTCAAATACCTCATACTTAAAACTCAAAGTTACAAGATACAGTCGAAATCAACCCCGAAGTAATTCTTTGTGGACTTTTATTCATGAAATATGTTCTTCATTACAAATCTTTGACAATCATGTATATGGTTGTAAATAATCCATGATCATACAAGAAAAATATTTTGGAAGAATACAAAAAGAACACTCACTAACTCAGCCTTGTGCCCAATTCAGAGACTCGAGCATAAAGCTATGAGAAATGGTGTAGAAGAATATAAAGAGTGGAGAAGATGGAGATCTATTTTCTTTGATCAGAAGCTTGGTTGTGTATTCATGGTTGTACCTTATTCTTCATTTGATCTTCTACCATATTCCTTTGATAATTATGACCCTCTTTTTTGATTAAGCCGTTCTTCTCTTTTTAAGATGAGATTTTCTAACTACTTGAGTAGTTAGGGTTTTTTCCTCTCTTGAAATTTTTGTACACTTTTCTTCTTAAAATAGATTTTTTAATTAATGCCTAATTTAAGTGATTATTAATGAATTCACATCATTAACATCCGTAACTAATGGGTCCCTTTCCTTTTTTAATAAAAGTTTTTAAATAAACTTTTATTTCCAAAATCCAATTAATTGCCCTTTTNTTGTTTGTTAATTTGTGCAGGACCTGCGATTAACCTGTGGCTTGAGAAACCGCGACTCAGGGGCATCTAAGCCGTCAAAATCACCCAGGGATCGCACCCGACCTGAGCCACACCAACCCTTAACATGGTTGGATTTTTTTGTCCCCGCAGGTTTCGAACCGGTGACTTTAACATCACGGAGTGGCTTAACAACACACTCCGTCACCGACTGTCCTACACCTCGGGGACTAAAAAGTATGCGGGCTTGGCCCAGTTAAGATTTCTGCAGCTATACCACATCCTTGCTCGGGTTTGAACACAAGACCTGACCTTCGTTGCAAGAACGACTTTACCATCCAGCCGCCTCCGCTGACCTTCAATTAATTGCCCTTTTAAAGAGGGTGACTGTGTTTTAATTTTATGGAAGCGATAGTCAACATTTTATCCATGGAAATCACTTTATATGTGATATTCATCATCTTATATCTCCACAGATACAAATTTTCCCAAATCCGTCTCTCAGATCTTATTATATGAGCTCGTGAAGTTGAGTTGTCACACATGCCCCTTAAAAATGAAGCTAACTAAAATTTTAATTTTTGGGAAAATTATGGCCACTTTCAGCCCTTCAAACATATACCATCATATTATTCATCTAAATAAATTTCCAAAGGTATAAATTTTTCATGATTCCTACACTCAGAGATCAAGTCATGGCCTCCGCAAGATAAACACTCAGCCACCGTCGATCTGATGTGATGGGAAAATCGGGCCCTTGATCAAATTTCATTTTTATTCATGAAAATTCATCCTTTGTGGTAAAATACTATCCCAAATGAATAGATTCACTTGATTTTTGATATTATATATTACTAAGTATTTCAAATACTTAGTAAGAAACATTGAAGAGGGGATTATGGAGCTTGGAGGATTCGACCATTAGAAAATTGTTGAATTAAATAATAATTTTGGAACCCAATCATCGTCCACCTCACGCCTAGTCCACCACCAATATTCCCAGTCATCACTGATGATTCACCCAACTAAATATTACCACATGTAATCACTCAATAGGACAACAATATTCCAATAAAAATCTGTCATGTGTCATCCAATAAAATCATGCCATTTGTCTTAATTCCACGTTGCCATGTAGCATTCCTCGATAGGATTAAATAGGTTTCCAAGTCATCCAAGGAATGTTTGGAACATGTCATAAGATTAAAGGTGAGTAATTAAAAAAAATGGGAAATAATAATTAAATGTGAAATTTATTAAGTGTGGGAGGGTGAACGAGTGTGGGAAAGAGGGAAATAGTGGGTAGTTAGGTAGGGGATATTTGTAGGGAGCGAGTGAGATTAGGATGACTTAGGGTGAGGTGAGTGGGGGGGGGTGTTTTAAGGTGTCTGAGTATCGGGATAGTGGATGGAGTGAGGAATGAGGGGGATGTGGGTGAGTCTTCCCCCACGAGTCCGACATAAGGTTTAAAATAATCTAAGTGTGAGATAATGGAGGAAAATGGGAGTGAGGAAGGTGAGGGGGAGGGGTGAGTGAGTCTGAAAGGACTTAGAAAATTTTCAAGTATGGACCGGTGAGCGGGTGAGAGGGGGTGCTAGTGAGTGGATGTCCACAAGTATTTTTAAATTTTTTCTAAGTGTGGAATATTGAGAGTATAGAGTGAGAGGAATGGAGGGGTAGGAAAGAAGGATTTTGTTAATAAAACTAAGTATAGGAAGAGGGGAAAAAGAGATGCGAGAAAAGTGGAGAATTATGGATGGTTCCTGCAAGAGATAGATTTGTTTATGGGTTTTGAACCCGAAAAAAATTAAGAATATCATGGGTCTTGGGCTTGAGAAAATGTGGATATATTTCTGAACAATTAGCCTTATTCCACATGAAAATGGTTTCCTTTCTAATTAAATTTTAAACTTGGATATCTTGAGCATATGAACTCGGATTTCCGATCCAAAAAACATGTGGTGAAGCTGAGACTGAGGGATACAAAATGAAATTATAATAGTTGAAAAAATTCCATTTGATGAGATCTTTTTTTTCTATTAATCCAAGAGCGGGAAAATAAGAGTGACCAATTTTGGTCAACAACTGGCTCCAACTGTGGGACAGTGACCCCTTGCGAGTTGCTCAGAACACCAGAATCTCAAGACCAATTTCTTTCTCTGATGGGCTATGGAGTCATATTCAATATAAATTCTTGTAATCCTTTTTTCACTGATTCACATAGTCATCTTTAAATATCATCTTCATTGGGAAACTGCTTTATTATGCAAAAATTGAACTGCAAGACTACATTATGGTGCGAAAATTTGAACTGAAGAAAAAAACTACGTACAAGGATATACCTACCCTATCCTACTTAAAGTAAAGGGGCACCTCATCAAGTGAAAGTAGATTTCCAATGGATCCATTCAGCCATCCATTTGATTTGTAGAATGAGCTTCTAAATTGGGAAATATGTTGAGGCCACTACCAAATGATAAAAAACATGCCCGAAGTATACTGCGATGATACTGAGCAAGATGTGCTTGAAATTTGATTGTATTTCTTGGACAACAATGCTTTGGAACCATGATTAAATTAAATCATC
>JASDQU010205451.1:17642-28298 GCA_032191745.1 Picea mariana
TATGCATTTTGATAAGAGAGTAGAGATAAATATTTACGTCAAGATGTTATTAATTTGCATCCATGGGGGGTTTTTGTGGTTAGATAGAGTAGTGCCAATAGAAACTCAACTCATTGTGTGAATCATTGGGTTACCATCAGTAGGGGAAGACCCACTGCCACTATTCATGGACAAATCTAAGGAGAAAGCCTTGGCATAAAGGATGGAGGAGAAAGTTGACACATTTAGAGGTGCACGTGGATTGGATGTAGAAAGAATCAATGATGACACCATAATTTTTGTGACACATGTGTTGTCTTGTAAGTTCTTGAGAAAACATCTCAAATATCAATTACTAGTAGGTGTAATAAAAATAACTGAGAAGTGCATTGCATGACTACAAATGAACTGGGTGATGTTCCTGGTTAACCAATTCTTAATGAATTGCAGGGAGGCACAAGATAAAGGAATAGAATTTCATTATACATGTCTATTGATATTTATTGCATTAGCCACTTGGAGGGATCCGAAAGACACTCAATTTATGGGAGTGTCGAAGAAACCATGTTTGGCAGCAAGATATGTGAACTTGTGGAATATTGCGCAAAAGGAAATAAAATTGGATAATAACATTACTTTTTATGTTTATAAGGAGGTAATCTAGCAGAGAATTCATGATACATTTCACATACTACTGCATGTAGTGGAAGCGTATAAGGAAATTGTATTTTTTAAACCAAGAAGATGTCATTTGTATATCCAATCCAATAGGGACCCATATTAATAGTGGATGACAATCAGATACAGGTTGACATGAGATTAGTTTGGATAGATTATAGAAGAATGAGAGGAATAATGGAAAACCCTAGTACTAGAAACAGAGCAGCCATAAACAAAACAACCAGAGAAAGATTGAAAAGAAGAACAAGAAGAACAAGAAGGATGAGGAAAGGGTGCAAGAGACACACATAAAATAGTACTGCGACCTGGAGAGAAGAGGAAAGAATAGGATAAGGGGAAATCAATACAACAATGCAAGAACAAGAAGGAATTCAAGGAAATGGTCACCTAGGCCATGATAGAATATGACCTAGAGAAAATAGGATATCGGGTAAAGGAAGTGGTGGTCAAAGAATTTCATCATGTGACACATAAACAAGAAGAGATACACATGTATGTGCAAGAACATATCACGTCATTATGTTAGCTTTTGGAAGAAACCAAGATATCACTAGAGAAAAGGATAAAGGAAGAACATAGGGAGAATACTACAAATATTACAAAAGCAAGATCGATGACCTCTCACCCATCAAAAGTATCAACAAAGCATCGAATGATAAATATCCCACCAAGGGATATAACATTCCCCTTGGAAAAGATGCAGGAGAAAGCAGAAGCATTAAGTCATATTGACTAGTATTGTCATAGTTTTCGATGAATGTATTAAAGGGTTTGCAGACAAGTGTTATGCAAGAGATAAACTTGCACACATAGTCGACAAAGATAGAGTTTACCAAGGTGACTAATTATAAGACAACATTGCATATATAATAACACAAAGTTATGATGGAGTAGGATGAGGATGAATAGAGAGAAGGAAGGTTGAAAAACACAATTCAGAAAGTGTACAGAATTTTTCTAGAGATACCAATGGAAGTTGATACTCCATTGTAAGAACAAGTGTCAAAGATTATAAAATCCATTCAGGGATTCCATATGAAGACAATAGACTTAGAAGCATACATGACACCAAGAATGCCACCTGTGGAAATGAAGCAAAGAGAGAAGACAAAGATCAGGACAATGGAAAATATGAATATTTTGGAATAGGAGTGTTCCAAGTTGTATGAAGAAAGAACACAAGTATAGACTCAGCTAATAGGATATGCAGAGTTGAAAGAAATACAGAAGAAAATATGACTGCAATCATGGAGAATAAGAATTTGTACTTAGACATAAACCAAATGAGAGAAAAACAACAGGTTTGTGCACAAAAGATTGAGATTTTGTAGGATGAATCATTCTAGGTAATAGAGGAACGTGCAGCTGCACAAGGCATAGTGAAGTAGGAAGTGAAAGAGAATGCAAAGAATTTGAAGACCCACATTACAGCAGAGACAACAGAGGGAATTTTGCAGTAGGAAACACAAGTAAAGGAAAAGGTTGCAACTAGAAGAAAAATGTTCCATAATTTTATTGCGACATGGAAGAAGTACTGAAGTGGCTAGGGACTAGCCACAGGTGAGTGTTAGAGGCATGTTCAAGAAGGAAATTTTTGGGACCAATTTTGTGAATCACGCAGGAGTGTATCATGCAACAAGTCAGTTAAGGAGCAACATGCGTGAAATAAAGGAAGGCAGTTAGCGCAAATTCAGGAGTAGTGGGAGTGAAAGGAGGAAGTTATTTAGAATTCATTAAGTATTTTGGTCCATTTCGTAATGGGATCATCCCTATTGTAAGCCTATAAATATGTAAAGGGTTTTTGGGTAAAGTAGTTCTCACATGAGGTATGGTGATAGATTTTGAGTTCTAAGTTTGGCGAGATATGCATGAGTGAGTTCTAAATTTCAAACAATATGAGTTGAGAACGAAGTGTGAACTGTATGTATGAATAGAAAGGGCATGTTGGGTAGAACTGAGATATCATGAATGAGCACAGTGCCCACCTTTTGTAAGGAATAATTATGAATAATAAAATGAGAATCTTGTCGTTGTAGGCATATCCTAGTTTGGGGTGAATCACGTTAAATAAGATGTATTTGTGTATGTTTTGATGTGTTTGTTTATTGTTCTGGTTATTGTGTGCACTTAATGAATGAATGGTTTATATGAATATGTTATATGATGGTTCTTCACACATGATGAATGGTATAATGAATGAATGTTAAGTAAATTGATAAGAATGAATTCCTCACATCCCTTAATGATTGTGAAAACCTGGTTTTTGTAGTCCCCATAGATACCTTGGGTGATATTTCACCTCCTTCTAGGTGATTTCGAAAGGGATTCTATCTTAGGGTTTTTTTGGTGAATTAATGTTGAACCTCAGATCTACCGATCACATGCAAAAAGGTATATTATGTACAGTGAAATAATTAATAAAAAAAATAATCATTGGTTGTGATACAAAAGGGATGAAAATGATGGGGGGTTATGATTCCACAAAAGAGAGGGGTTGATGGGGGGAATTATGCATGGGTGTTAATCCAAACCCACATTCTTGGAATTATTATCATTGTGTATAACCTTCTAATTGTTATTGAGTGTTCCTAAATCCAATCATTAAAATCATGTAAGAGGGTGGGTGTGAGGAGTCACATCCCAGAGTGATTGGGAGTGTTATCGCTCTATAATTTCTTAAGGATATGAAATAAATGACAAAGGCAACCAAAAAACCACTTTGGAAGCTAGGAACTATCCCTGCCAACTTCAGAAAGGGATCTCTCTGTAAGATTTAGATTTTTTTAGGTTAAAATATTAGGTTGGTTATGATAGTTAAGGATTTTTTTGTTTGATTTGAATTGTTTGGTTGGAAAAGTGAATATGGGACATTGGGAAAATGGAATCGTAGTTTTGAATTGATCAAATACAAGGTTTAACAGGATAATATTGTAGGGCATGGTAAAAAAATTCACCAGATCCTCAAAGATTTAAGGTATGGAGGAGATGAAAAGGTCTATAAATCCAATGAAAAATAGATCAATTAAGAATTTTGATTTTAATCTTCAATGGAAAAAACAAAAAATATTCTTAAGCTAGAGACAGAGTGTACATTTAAACAAATTATGTCCTTTATCTTCTTGGAATAATTCAGAATTTAGGAAATAATAGTGATAATAGAAGAAAACAAATTAACAGGGAGAAATGAACTTCACCAATAAAGTTGACACAAACATCCTGTAATAATTGAACTGTATTACTGGAAAATCTGATCGATGGTGTCTCTGTGGGATTTTTTACAATACTAGTCCTATACTTCAAAACAAATCCCAACCCTTCATACTTCGAAATGAGAAGTATTTATAAATTTATTTACAAAAGATCATGTCATAATTTATCAAGATATATTTTAGGAATATCTAAACTAACATCTATCTCTAATCACAAAAATATAGGACTGTTAATATCCGATCGGATTTCTGGCACTTTTTGGATGGAAGTTGTTGATGATCTTTCCTTTGACTCATGTTGTGTTGTTGGTCCTTGTTTCTTACTGTGGCTATTTCTTCAAGCATCATGCATTGAAATCTGGAATTGGTTGATTGACTGTTGATCTTCGGTTGCTAGGTGTCTTCATGCCCCTGAAATCTAGAACGAGGTTGAAACTATCTTCACAAAATATGCTTATTGTCCTCTCATATTGATTTCTTTTCCATCTGTCTCTTTGAATTCTATTTCTGTCACAAAATAGTTTGAATCACCTTGGCCTTTTTACCTCAGTCTCCCATCATAAAATGCATTTCATTTTGTCTTAGTCTTCATGGGTTTTCAGTCATCAAATAGTGTAACGGAGGGGAAATGTTGAGTTTTTATGGTTGCAGGGATATCTGTTATGGGTGCGGTGCCATTAAGGGCCTGCTTACGGTAACTGGGGAAGAATAATTTCTAACAGATAGGAGGCATTGGGATAGGTGTCATGTAGGGAGAGGAGGAGTATAGGTGGGAAAGTGAGAAGTATCGAGACTGAGTTAGGCGGATTTTAGAGGGGGGGGTAGGCAGTGTGTGGTAATCTAAGTGGGGATGTGAAACGATGAGGGAGGTCAGACAGTTGGATTAGGTTGATGGATAGTTGGTATGGATTTCTGGTTGTCATTGATTTCAACCATTGGAGAGTGATATTGTATATTGATTTCAACCCTTAGTGATTGATGTCAATCCTTGGAGAAAGTCCGGTAGCAAATTTCGGTAGCACAAAGGTTTGGGTAATGGACCCAAGTTTGTTTGATGTATAATGGTATGAGTTTTAATATATTTGAAGGTAATATTATTCTATATGTTTATTACATGTCATTCCATTTCTGGTGGTATGTGTAACATCACATAACTCCTCACGGTTAGAGGGTTATGGTTATGTGAAGTTGCAGAACCCAGGTTTGGGTAATGGACCCAAATTTGTTTGATGTATAATGCTATGATTTTTGATATATTTTTAGGTAATACTATTCTATATGGATAATGCATGTCATTCCATTTCTAGTGGTATGTGGAACATCACATAACTCCTCACGGTTTCAGAGTTATGGCCTTAGGAATTTGGAGGACCCTCATATGTTGGCTTGAAACCCCAAAAGGTCAAAGTAGTCAAAGTGGTTTAAGATATTTTAGAAGGTAAATAATAAAGTGAAGTGATGAGTGTACTATAATTCAAAGTGAATACAAAACAAAGTATTTAAATAATAGAGTTAATGAAGAAATTAGAAGTGGGTTAACCCTAAAATAAGGAAAGTGTGTTAAGATGGTTAAAAGGTAACTCCTTAAGGAAGCTACTTGAAAGTATAAATAAGAGGAAAGTCTCTCTCATTTCAATCACACTTGAGAATATTGAATACATATGTGACTGAGGTAACCAAAATATATCTAATCCAAATTTCAGATGGAAGGTCAAGTAAAGAAGGACGAAATTCAAGGGAGGTTAAATTTTTTTGATGATGCTTTCTAAGGTATGTTCTTTACAGGTCATATCACCATTTTCGCAATAATATTTTTTCTAGAATTATTCAGACCATGAAATTGGGAGGTCATTGATAAAACATATCCAAGTAGATGTGGTACGAATTTCATCTTATGGGTTGTTGTATTTTTGGAGTTACACTCCATGTAACATAGGGTTTGTGGCTAGTCCTGAAACTAGTCTAAAACATGTGTTTCGGGTAAAAAAATCATAAATTATTCATAAAAGATCCAAATTGATTAAGAGAAAACGTGTTGGTTACATTACATGCTTTAATATTCTGTGTAAAATTTTCAGATCCATACAACAAATATTCTGTGCGGGGCATGCTCTACAAGTTTGCTCTCTAGAATAAGCCATAATTCAACAAGGTATGTCATTTTTCTATAACTCCTTTTCTGAGAGGTTCCAAGTAGTGACACCAGAAGGAATTTCATAAAACACACTGAATAACATTGTGTACTATTTTCAAATATTTATTCATTATAGGTACATAGTTATGATTATTTCAAGTTAGGGTTGTTGACTAATCCAAAACTAGTCATGTGAGACTAAAGTAAAGTTTGATGAAAATTCTAGTATCTTGTTGTTAAAGTTAAGGAAGGTTTGTAGGTTGAGGTATATGTTGGTGCATGGTTTATGCACTTGTTTATGGCACAATTTGATTACAGGTTTTGGCACAGGTTCATGTGTGGTTGATACATGGTTCTGGTTATTGGTACAGGTTGTTTGGTGCAAGCTTATTGGTACAGGTTTACAGCAGTATATCTCATAGTGATAGTGTGACAGTGGTTCCATCATTCTACTTATATTGCAAGGCGGTTAGACGGTGAAAGGACAGGTGGTTATAGCCACCTTCTGATTGTAGCCGGAGAACATAGGGGGTTGTAGCCTCCTTCTAGTTGTAGCCAGAGAATTGGGGAGTTGGAGCTTCCCTGAGGTTGTAGCCTAAGAAACTAGGAGTTTGGATCCTCCTTCCAGTTGCATCTAGAAAGAAATGAATTTGGTTCTTCCAATGAATGTAATTCTTCAAGACATATAAGAAAAAACATTCTGTGGTTTTCTCCCGCTTTGGGTTTCCATGTAAAAACACTGGTGTAATGTGTATGTGTATGATTTTTCATTGTTTATTTACTCTACAAATATTGGATGATAATGATACATTGATATATCACTTTCATTATATGGTTAAAAAGGATTAGATTTCTCTATTACTAATTCACCCCCCCTCTCAATAATTCAACAATTGGTATCAGAGTAGGTTCCTTTAGAAATCAGTTTAACCACTGAAAGGCAGATCATGGAGAAAATAAACATGTATAAAAATGTAATACCATAGTTTGATGGACAAGAGTATTCCTTTTGGAGCATAATGATGAAGACATCTATAAAGGCACATGGATTTCAAATTTGGCGATCAATTGTAGATGGATACACAACACCAACAATTCCTCTGACAAATGAAAAAGATATGAAACTTGGTCAGAATAATTCCAAAGCCACAAATGCAATTCTAAATGGTCTTGGAGAATTGGTATTCACCAAATTTGCATATTGTAAATCCGCTAAATATATTTGGGACAAACTTTGAAATATTTATGAAGGATATTCAAAAGTCAAAGCAACAAAGCTTCAAACTTATAGAGGTCAGTTCAAACAACTAAAGATGAAGGAAGATGAGAACATTGCATCTTACTTTTTACGAGTCTATGAAATAGTAAATGTAATATTGGGATTGGGAGAAGAAACCAAAGAATTTGTAATTGTTTAAAAGGTACTAAGATCTCTTCATATGATATTTGACCCTAAGATATCATCACTAGAAGAAAGAGAAGATCTAAACTCAATAAGCATGGACGGACTACATGGAATCTTCACAGCATATGAAATGAGAACTGAACAGGAAAATCCAAATATAAAATAAGAAACCTTCAAAGCATCCAAAAGTTCAAAGCAAAAGGGAAAGAAAAAAGAAAAATAACATAGCAGCAACAATGACATCTCGAAAAATGATGAAGAAGTGGCCAAATTTGTCAGAAGATTGAACAAGGGAACCAATGATAGGTATAGAGGTAAGCTTCCTTTGATTTGTTTTAATTTTGATGGTATTGGTCATTTTTCTAACAAATGTACTCATAATAAAAAGATAAATGATGAAGGTTACTCAAATATAAAACAAACATATAAAGGAAAAAGAACGACAAAGAAATTTTTCAAGAAAAGCTTATGCACCAAAGAAGACATCTCGTCATCAGATGAATATGAAGTCAATGACAGTGAGACAGAAAGATTTATATTCATGGTAGTGGAAGACTCTGATAAAGAAAAATCTGAAGAAGAATATGAAGCGATCGAAGAAGAATATGAAAAGGAATAAGTTGACTACCGAGAATAATTGTTGTGTGCCATAGAAGTTATGAGAAGAGAAAAGAAGAAAAAAAATAAACTACAAGAGAAACGTGACAAGAAAGAAGACACTCAGGAACTAGAACAAATGATCACAAATTTGAAGGTTCGAATTGAAGAAGCACTCAAAGAACAACTAGAAGGAAGAGACGGGATCATTGGAAATATGGAAGCATAAATTGTCACATTAAGAAAGGATCTTCAAAAGAAAAATATGTAGAACAACTCAAAACTTTTGAATGACATTATCATTAGTCAAAAACCTCATCATGACAATTTCGAACTTGGATACAATCAGACAGAAAAAGGATCAAGCTCCAAAGCAACAGAACAAGAAACATATCCAAAAATATATGCAGAAACAATCAAAGGGAATAGGAAGGTATACAAATAAAGTTATAGGGACACTCCTCCATCAAGAAGATTTAGATTTCAAAATCAACGATCGACAGAAATATATAGGCCTCAGAAAGAAGAAGGATTCATAAGAGTACCTCCTTTCAGAAGATATTCAACTCCCAGGTATCAAAATATATTTTTTGGTTTATGTTATGTATGTAATAATTTTGGACATAAAGTTGTAAATTGAATATCTAACAACAGGAACATAAACAACTTTGAAAGTCATAAACAAAAGGGTTATCCAAGAAGGCCTAGTGAAACATAGAGAAGAAGTTACAATAGGTTTGAATCTTTGAGCACTGAAGTGGAATGCTAAAAATGTAACAAATTTGGACACATGGCCAAATATTACAGAATTAAAGTTGCTCTTAGATAACCAAAACATAACAAAAACAATCACAAACATGAACCTCAAAAAAGGACATGGGTAAGAAAGCAGAATAGATATAGCAATGAAGAATGAACACTCGCTCTACAAGCTAAGTAAAAGAAACGTGGTTGGTATGTTGATAGTGGTTTTTCAAAACACATGACAGGTGATAGAGACAAGTTTCTTACAATAAGAAAGGAAAGAGATGGATCAATATCCTTCAGAAATGATGATTCAGCTAAAATCATTGGAAAAGGCATAGTCAGAATTGGGAACAAGAATACCAAGGAAAAAAATGTTCTGTTAGTAGAAGATATGAAACAAAATATTCTAAGTGTGATTCAAATGTGTGACCAAGGTCATAAAGTTACTTTTGATTCACAAAAGTGTGAGATAAGAAAAGAAAGTTCAGGAAAATTGATTGCAACAGCTTCAAGAACTTCAAACAACATATATGTATTAAGTGAAATTGGAAATGAAGAGTGTTTCCTAGGAAAGGAAGATGAAATTTGGCTATGGGACAGAAGAATGGGTCACATACATTTTGATAACCTTATCAAATTCAGAAAAAGGAAAGAAGTTAGAGAAATTCCCCAGATCACAAAACCAATCAACACTTTATGCAAGAATTGTCAACAAGGAAAACAAACAAAGACTAGGTTTAAATCAAATGAATATTCAATGACAAGACCACTAGAAATTGTGCATACTGATATAGTTGGACCAACTACAACAAAGGGTTTAAAAGGTGAGAAATACTTTATGTTATTAGTTGATGATTATACAAGAATGACTGCAGATTTCTTTCTCAGGAATAAGTCAGAAGCTTTTGAAAACTTCAAGGTCTACAAGGAAATGGTTGAAAATGAAATGGATTCAAAAATCAAATGCTTGAGATCTGATAATGGAGGATATTTCACTTCAAAGGATTTTATGGACTACTACAACAGGCATGGAATAAAAAGGAAATTCTCCGTTGCTAGGACACCTCAACAGAATGGAGTTGTTGAAAGAAAGAACAGGACAATATAGGAAATGGCTCGAAAAATGCTAATGGGTTCCAAATTGACAGATATATTTTGGACACAGGAAGTGCATATAGTAGTCATTCAAAACAAAGTAATTCTTAGAAAAAACACTAACAAAAATCCCTACGAGCTATGGAAAAGAAGACCAACAAATGTGAAGCACTTCAGAGTTTTTGGAAGAAAATGCTACATCAAAAGAGAATATGGGAGAATGGGAAAGTTTGAATCTCGTGTGGAAAAATGATTACTTGTTGGTCACTAAAGTACAAGGAAAGAATACAAGTGTTACAACCTGAGATTGAAAAAAGTTATGGAAAGTATCAATGTAACAATTGATGAAACATGTAGACAAGAATTAAAGGAAGAAGAAAATGAATCAATGGAACAAATTTATGAAGAAGAAGAAAAAGGTGAAAAATAAGTAGAAGGGGAAGATGAAGAGGATCCAATAGAATTAGAAGAGAAAGTTCAACAACTACCTTCAAAGACACCTAGTAGATGAGTAAATAAGAATCCTCCTTCATATCAGATTATCATAAATAAAGATGCAAGAGTTGAGACTAGAAGAAGAATCTATTCACTAGAACAAACACACCTATCACTCTCATATACGATTGAATCAACCTATTTTGAAGAGGCCAGCAAGGATGAATTTTTGAATCAGGCCATGGATGAAGAATTGGATCAAATAGAGAAAAATAACGCTTGGGAATTGGTTCCAAGACCAAAGGATAAGAATGAGATTGACACAAAGTGGGTGTACATGAATAAATTGAATGAACATGAACAGGTTACAAGGA
>JASDQU010205452.1:10314-33218 GCA_032191745.1 Picea mariana
TTCAAGGATTGGTTGATAAGTCAAAGAAGGTATATGACTTTATTTAAGACACATTGTAGAAAAATATGAGTTCTGAGAATGACCTTGGAGATAGAGGATTTATTTTCCCATAGGTCCCCTTTCATCTTCCCCTATAGTGGAATCATAGTGCCTCTCATGCCTTCATGTGTTTTCTATGGTGGGTTTCATCACCATACATTGAATCACTTCGAAGGCCTAATTACTATTTAACTATTTGAGTGAAGGTCAATTGAGTTGTGTTAGAGTCTTAGGATTATGTTTTGTATTTGTAAAATACACCATGTGAAACTCTTACATCAAAGCCATACATTGTCATTGACCTATTGAAATAAGTATTATCAAATAGTTGTTGTACCATCCAAGCACATATTTCAGTTTAGACACATTTTCTTTGAGTATTTCATCTTCTATATTGCATTATTTATTTTATATGTAACCTTGTAACCTTGAATGAAACTATTTTAGCACACAATGAATTCCATATGGTTAATGAATGTATTTGAATCTCTCACTACAACCAATGATTGAGCACATGAACCTTTAGAAATTTTCAATCAAAAGAAGTTATTAATATAAATAATAAATAATGTCAATGTTTTCTATTGAAAGTTATTAATATGGTAATATTAATATTAAAATTGCAGCCTAAAGTAAATTTTTTTTTTTTAAATTAATAATTTTTGTCGCAATTTCGACGACAATAATATACCTGCGATGGATGTGCTATAAAAACAAAGAAATGTTGTCGTTGCAAGTGCGACGACAACACAAATTGTTGCAACACATTTGCTATATAAACAACGAAATGTTGTCATACCTGCGACATATGTGCCATAAAAACAAAGAAATGTTGTCATCGCAAGTGCGACAACAAAAAATTTGCTGCGACGCATTTGCTATATAAACAACGAAATGTTGTCATACTTGCGATAGATATGCTATAAAAACAAAGAAATGTTGTCGTCGCAAGTGCGACGACAACAAAAATTGCTGCGATGCATTTGCTATATAAACAACGAAATGTTGTCATACCTGTGACAGATGTGCTATAAAAACAAAGAAATGTTGTTGTCGCAAGTGCGACAATAAAAAAAATTGTTGCAATGCATTTGCTATATAAACAACGAAAATTGTCGTCGCAATTGCGATGAAATGTTGGTTTCACTTAGATTTCCTATATTGTCGTATTGGCGATGATATTTCTTTTTTTGTCGCAATTGTGAGAAGTTCCCTAGGGTCGTCGCTCTTGCGACGTTAATTCAAGTTCGTCGAAATTTCCACGTCCCATGATTCAACGTTTCAGGGACTCAATATTCGTCGCAATATCCACGACATAAAGTCACAAGAGTGTTGAAATAATCGTCGCAAAATGACCCAAATTTGTTAGTGTTCCCAAGGAAGAAATCATAGGTTTTTGAGAAATTCAAAGAGTTTAAATTTCTTGTAGAAAACTAGACAGATAAGAAGATTAAGGTGTTGAGAAATGACAACGGTGGTGAATTTTGTGGAAAAGAATTCAATCAGTTCTGCAAGCAGTGGGGCATAACTCGCCAAACTACCACGCTATATACCCTAAAAAAATGGAGTTTCCGAGAGAATGAACAAAATGTTGATGGACAATGAAAGGGGCATGCTCAGTGGTGCTGGGATTGCACAAGAATTATGGGCGAAGGCAGTTGACACTGCAAAATATCTATTAAATATGTTTCCTTAGTCGACGCTAGTCGACATAACTCCACATGAGGTATGGTCAGGTAAGAAGCCTTCGGTTTCACATTTCAACGTATTTGACTGTGATGCATTTGTGCATGTTCCCATGGAAAAGAGGATAAAGGTGGACAAGAAGGCAGTCAAATGTATTTTCATTGGATACAAAGAACGAATGAAAGGATATAAACTCTGGGATCCTGCATCAAGGAAAACAATGTATAGTCAAGATGTGGTCTTTAGATAATTCAGAAGTAAGTCCAAGACTGAAGAAATTGTTTAGACTGAGAATAATCCAGAGAAGGTGCAGTTTGAACTAAGGAACACACAAGATGATTCAGATGAGTCGACTAAATCAGAAGAAGAGGTGGAACAACCGACCTCAGTTGGAAGGAGGTTAGAAAGAGTAAGAAAACCAGTCGAAAGGAATATTTTGCTTGACTTCTGTTTCGTATATGTGTTAATTTCCACCAACGATGAGCCCAAGTTGTTCAAGGAGGTAGTCGACTCAGCAGAGGGAAAACTCTGGAAGGATGCCATGGTCGAAGAGATGGAATCCTTGCACTAGAATGATACATGAGACTTAGTCGAATTAACTAGTGGATGAAATATTGTTGGTAGCAAATGGGTATTCAAGAAGAAGATGAATGTAGTAGGTCAAGTCGAGAAATTCAAATCTCGACTGGTAGTGAAAAGATATTCTCAAGTCGAAGGAGTCGACTTCGGTGAGATTTTTTCCCCTGTTGCAAAATGAACTTCTATTAGAGTACTAATGTCTCTGGCTACAACATTTGATTTGGAAATAGAACAAATGGATGTGAAGACAATGTTTCTACATGGTGACCTAGAAGAGGAAATCTACATGAAGCAACATGAAGGATTTGTAGTAAAAGGCAAGAAAGATTTGGTGTGCAAACTGAAAAGATCCCTTTATGGTTGAAAGCAATCACCAAGGATGTGGTGCCAAAAGTTCGACTCGTACATCCTTAGTTTGAGATTTTTGAGAAGCAAAGTTGATCACTACATATATTCCAAAGAATAAGGTGGGCGTTTCATATATGTAGCATTTTATGTCAACGAAATGTCGCTGATTGGAAACAACATGGACACAATAAAGGAGGTGAAGAAGTAGCTATCTTCCAAGTTCAACATGAAGGATCTGGGTGTAGCTAACTTCATTCTAGGGATGGAGATTAAGATAGATTGAACAACCATAAAGCTTTGGTTGAACCATACAAAGTATAATGAAATAATATTGAAACGTTTCAACATGTAGGATTGCAAACATGTGAAGGTGCCAATTCCTGTAGGAGGAAGGCTAACTGCTAAGCAGTGTCCAAATACATAAGAGGAAATAGAGGACATGGCACGTGTTCCCTATGCAAGTGCTATTAGTAGTCTAATGTATGTGATAATCTGCACTCGATCAGATATTTCCCATGCAATGGGAGTGTTGAGAAGATACATGTCGACACATGGGAATGATAAAAATCTGGACCAGGGGTCAAAATTTAGCTCAACAATCAAAGTTCTAGGAATTGCCTCAAAACGAACGGGTGCGTAGCCCTCGTCGTCACGAACCCAACACAACTTGTTTGGGTTCAAACGGACGCTGGATGAGAGAGATATCGCGATCTGTTCGAATCGTCAAACAGGTAAAAAAAAATTGCTCACTGTACAGTTCGTACAGCTGAGGTGGCAGAGATCGTACGATGACATGGCATGTCTGTATGCTGAGGTGGCAGATGGTGATGTGGCATTCATTTATTGGTCGATTTGGATGAATCACGATGCGACACGTGGCATTATTTTGGTAAATGGTGTGGTGCCACGTGGCCCAGTCATGGGCTGCCACGCGGCACCATTGTAATTGGTTGTTAGTTCAAAATATTATGGAGTCCGTGGGGATCGAACCCCTGACCTCCCCCAAGGACCAAGCGCTTTAGCAATGGCCGCTCGACCGACGTGCCACACGGTGTTTCTTATAATATATGTGGGTTAAAATATATTTGAATTTGATTTATTGTATGGTTGGCGCGGGGGTCGGGATAGGGCTTAGCCCCAGCCCCCGATTTTATGTGTTTTAATGTAACCACACACGGGGTTATGCGCACGTTTCCAATGGTTTTTAAAGCTTGTTGTCTTGTGTATCATAGCATATGACCGACCACGGAGTTTTGGTGCATATATTGTAAACAGAGTTAGCCCCGGTCGCATACACAATAGCATAGGACCGACGGTTCATTTGCGCGTAGGGTTGGATTTGTTAATGGTTACAACACCATAGCCCCAGTCATATTCAATACCACATGACCGTGTCATTTGGCGCACGTTTTGAAAGGTCAGCCTCCAGTTTCACATGACCGCCGCCCATATGACCCTTTGCCACAGCTTGTGCGCGCGGAAGTTTGGAGTTTGGTTTAAAGGGTTACAACCAATCGTTCGCTGGACACTTGGCGCTTAACAATTGGTTTAAAAGGTTGGCCCTTTTTGTATTTGCGCGTGGTCACATGGTGACCTTATGACCACGGCCTTGGCGGTTAGGGGCTGGGCGTGCCCTAACCGTTCGACAGTTTGACCATTTTTGCGGTTACGCGCGTGTGCTAGGTTTTAGCACGATTTGGAGAGCCTGATCTAGGTTGGGCACACAGAGGTGCGTTTTGGCGAACCAGAGACAACAAGCTTGAAGGAAGAGAATGGCAGGAGGCCTATCTTCTTCATTTTTTGGTCAAATAAGGTGCCGAAAAAGCCCAACTAGGGGTTTTTGGACGTTCTGAATCCATTGGCACTATTTTCAAAGCCATTTGAAGACTTCTTTTGTAGGTTTTTAACCATTGAAATTTCAGAGAGCTCTAGGGAGCTTGAAGCCCTTATTGTTTGAGGTCATGCTTAGATGAGCCCATGTTTGTTTTCTGTGATTGAATAATCAATTTTAGCTAATTGTTATGCTCTGAACACTTTGGGATAGGTTTCAGATCCATTTGAGGACTTTTACAGGTGTTTTTTCGACAAGGAAGCTCAGGGAAGCTTAAGGCCACATGTAGAAGAGGTCATACCCGGATGAGCCATGATCTGTTTTCAGAGTTTTATTAGTCATTTTTGGGGTTTTTATGTATTCTGATCCCAATGGTACAGTCAGTATTTCCATTGGAGTTGAGCAACATCTTGTAAAAGAATCTTTGACAAATTAATCCTAGAGAGCCAAGTCCATTGATGGAGGCTCAAGGAGATGTAGCCCAGAGAGGGGTGAACTCCTTTATCATGTTGTTCTTGTTATGAGTGTTTGCTGGTTATTATTTGCTGCAAGTTATTTTTGCTGTTGTATTTATGAAAACAACATATTTAATCTTGTAAAGACCTCACACATAAACATTTAAAAGAAGATGCATAAACTTGGCACATAATTTATCTTACATATTTTAACACATGGAGCAAGGTCATGTAAAGTTTATTTTAATGAAGTAAAGGGTGCTTGCATAGCATAACAAGTCAGCACACTATTTTCAGATCAGGGAAGGAGAACTAGACATATGTCAAGAGAGTATTCAGGTATTTGTGTGGCACACAATATTATGCTATATGCTACCAAGGAAAAACCTAGAGGTGACAATGAATTAAGTGTACATGGATTTGTCAACGCCGTCTGGGCTGGAGATATGGATCGACGAAGGTCGACCAATGGATATGTGTTCAAGATTTTCGGTGGAGAAATCAATTGGATGAGTAAGCGACAGACAATCATAGCCTTGTCAACAACAAAAGCTGAATACATGGAAACCACTCATGGAAGCAAATAAGCAGTATGGATGCAAAGGCTGTGTTCAAGAATCGAGTTTGGGCAGAGAGCTATGAAGATAAATTGTGACAGTAAAAGTGAAATATTTCTGGAAAAGAACTCAGTTGATCATTCTAAGACTAAGCACATTGATGTATAATACCATTTTGTGAGAGACATGGTTGAAAACAACAAGGTGTCGCTGGAGAAAGTAGACACATTGGAAAACATAGCAGACTTGTTGATCAAGTTTGTGAGTGTTGTGAAGTTATCTTGGTGCAGAGAGACAATGGGCATTGCTGCTTTGGGTCTGTGAACAAAATTTCAGAGGTCTCCCAGTTTCAACAAATAAGACAACAAGTGGGAGAATGTTGGGTTGTTATATTTTTTGCAGTGAAAGTCGAGGTGTATTGATTGACAATCAAAGTCGAGGTGGATCGACATCAAGTCGAAGGTCGAGGTGAGTTAACTAGGTAAAGTCAAAGTCAAAGATTGAGGTGGTTCGATCGGGTAAAGTCGAAGTTCGAGGTGGTTCAACCGGGTAAATTCGAAGTTCGAGGTGGTTCAACATGGTAAATACATCAATAACATGTCAAAGAGGTCAATCGACAAGAGGTCGACAGGTGGGGATGTGGAAAATGACTGAAGACTAAATGAACGTCGACTGGTAGTCGATGGGTAATCCGACTTGGTAGTTGGATGTAATAGAATGTCGAGATTCACGAGATTTGTAGCCAATGATCTGCATGGATTTGTAAACATTTTTTGTCCACCTTTTCTTCATGGTTTTTCCTACTGTAAAACCTATAAAGAAGACATGTTGTCATGCTGTAAAAGATAATCTTTAGAGAAGTTGTTTTAGAGGTTGTTGGTCATGTAGATGTAAGCCAAATTGGTTACATGGTTGTTCTTGTGTAAGCAAGAGGGTATGATGTCGATTGTGTCTTAGGTGTGAACCAAGGTTAGACATGTAACCTTTTATTCTGAGTGAATAAGACAACAAGAGAGTAGAATGCTCAAGAAATGTTGGTTTTCCCGGTTTGGGTTTCTAGGGTAAAATCTTTGTGTACTCTGTGTTTGCTTTATCATTTACTTTCTTGATTATATCTTTCTTCCTCTCTTCTACTAAGTTTAGCATGGAGGTGTCCTCATTTCCTAACAAGAAAGGCAACGACACTCTAAAATTACGTATTTCTTTCTTTTATGGTGCATGCACCTTCATGGCTGTTGAAGTAAAAGTGACTCTCTAAAATTATGTATTTCTTTCTTCTATGGTGTATGCACGCTCATGGTTGTTGAAGTAAAATGGTCGCTTTTTAACACACATTGTTGGGATCTTTGCAACATAAATTACTCTATCATTCGTTTTTTATTTCTTGTTACTTCTTCCTACATTACAGATTTCATGAATACTTATCAGTTATGCTCGGTCGTTGAAGTAAAATGACCCCTTTTTAACACAACGATTGAGCTCTTTGCAACATAGATACTGTATCATTTGCTATTTATTTCTTGTTACTTCTTTCTACTTTATAAGTTCCATGAATGCTTTACTAGTTATATGAATGTTGCATAAAGTGAGTATCGTTTATATCTACATAATTTTTCAATTAGTTGAACATGCATTCTTCTTCTTGCCATGTAAAAATCAAATCAATATAAATTCATAGGTAAATATTAGTTACAAAAATTCCTTCTTTAAAATTACTTCATATTATCTTTTCCAAGTTGATATTGATTGTGAAGAACAACTTTTGGAAAAGGCATAACGTGTTTCCTGATACAACAGCATGGCGACGGGTGAGGTATCACTGCATTCTTTACTTTGGGATTAAGGTCAGGCCACCTTCCCACTCTTCAAATTCCCACTTGGACAACAACAAGTTGCCTCACTACCCAACTGACGAAGAGAGTTAGATTGAGAAAATTTTGTCCTCACCCTCTTAGTATCATCTTGAAGATTGTTAGATTGAGAAAATTTTGTCTTCACCCTCTTAGTAGATTGCATGTGCCCATTTATAATTAATGGTTATTACTTTGCATGAATATGTGATTTTAAAAACTTTTAGAAATATTTGATAGTTATATTATTTTTTAATTAATTGCATTAATTGAAAATTTTGTCCTCACCTTCTTAGTAGATTGCATCGTCTTAGTAGATTGCATGTGCCCATTTATAATTAATGGTTATTACTTTGCATGGATATGTGATTTTAAAAACTTTTAGAAGCATTTGGTAGTTATATTATTTTTTAATTAATTACATTACTTTGCATGATATGTGCTTTTAAAAACTGCATTTTAGTAATTATATTATTTTTTAATTAATTATATTGCTTTGCATGGATATGTGCTTTTAAAAACTGCATTTTGGAAGCATTTGATAATTATGTTATTTATTTTATTTTCTTAATGTCATAACAACATATATGGTATAATGATTGAATCCACTCATTTTTGAAATTTGGGTATGCTTGGAATTTAAACCCCACCATGCAGGCTAATGCCACTTTTGCCTTTTGATTTGCCTAATTCTGCATTACTTTGCATGGATATGTGCTTTTAAAAACTACATTTTGGAAACATTTGATAGTTATGTTATTTATTTTATTTTCTTAATGCCATAATAATATATGGTATAATGATCGAATCCACTCATTTTTGAAAATCCATCATGCAGGCTAGTGCCACTTTTGCCTTTTGATTTGCCTACTTCTTAATGATAAAGTTTATTTCACAATTGGAATTTGAACACCACCTTGCAGGGCAAGTTAGTGCCACTTTTGCCTTTTGATTTGCCTAATTCTTAATGATAAAGTTTATTTCACATAGCTGATGTTATAATAACTATTGATCAGATCCTATAACTTTGTATAGTACATATTGACTTGAGATTTTTTTTTGGACTTGTATATTTTGTATTGAGGTGAGATTCATTTTAGGTAGTAATTGTATATGCTAAGTTATATCAATTATACATACAACTTTAATGTTTTAATTTAATTTTTATTTATAATTTTATATTTTTTAAATATAAAGTTAATATTTTAATTTTATTTTTATTGATAATTTAATTATTGTTTTCATTAACCATTAACAATAAACATTTGATAATTATTAATGAGAGATATTCATTAAAAATTTAATATAGATGATAAATATGTAAAAATGCATTAAACATGTTTTCATCATAAATTTAATATAGATGATGAATATGTAGAAGTGCATCAAACATGTTTTCATCATTATGGAATCACATTTATAGATGTTATTTGCATTTAGTGTTGCATTTGAATGCATATGCTTTCCAAAATTGCTTCAACTTCTAGCAAAAATCACCAACGACTCAAACAAGGATGGCATAAGGATGTCAAGTCTTGGCTAAATCATCGAGGAAAAAAAGAAGAAGTTACTCGTACCAATGACATTAAAAATATTGTTCAAGCTAAATTTAAAGAGAACCTATAGTGCGATAAAGAATCAAAGAATAAAAGAAAATTAAGATATTATAAGGAGGTGATTAACCTAATCTTGAAAACAAAAAATATCTCTATTTTGACTAGCATTAAAAAGAGAATCAATATTGCTAAAATTAGAACTAATTCTCATGAGCTACATAGTGAGAGTGGGCATTGGACAATCCCCAAAACACCATGGCATGAAAGAATGTCAACTTTGTGACACCAAGATGGTTGAAGATGAAAAACAATCTCTTGGAGTGCCAAGCATATACCCAAATTAGATCTTAATTTCAAAATATCGGTCATAATACTTACCTTCTTAATTTTCTAAATCATCAAAACTATAGTGATCTTGGAACACTTCTCCTAATGCTTTTTGAGCATCTAAATAACATTATAAATAAATTTAAGTCATCTCTTACGTTTCTTAAGGTCTCAAAGACCAATTTTGGTATGAGTGGACATTAACCATCATCATCATCATCATCATATTTATTTTTCAAAAAAAAACCTCATGAGATTCTCTCTTCCTCGAGATGTCCAAATGGAGAGTGGTTCAACTGTTAACCACAACCACAACAATGATTGATAACCCAATAGAGCTCAAAGCTTAATCAGACTAGAACTAAAAGCTTCACAAAAAAAATCCACCTTTAAACAATCTATTCTAACCTATTGAACTAATCTAATGAAACCCAATAAACTAGTTCAATGAGTTCAAAGGCATTAATTCTTTCTGATCCTCTTGAAGTTCAAGTTCCATTGATATACTAGTTCAATGAGTTCAAACTCATTATTCAAGATGGAGTTTGCTCCAAAGTCTCTAATTCTAATCCAATTGAAGTTCAAGTTTTTTATATATATCCGTGTATTCATACTCTCTATAACGAGATCCCCTCATGCCTATACAACCTAGCTTGCATTAACTAATAATTTGTCATATCTCTGTCAAGGTGGTAAAATGCTTTGGGGGTGACGAGTGATTAGTAAACAATAAATCAAATACTTTGCGGTGAAAAGGGATTAATAAACAATAAATCAAATACGTTATTAATATAGACTAATCAGTATGATCATGTTCAAATGAATCGACATTGAAAAATGACACGATATAATCATCACTATGTTCGTGTTCAAATCAGCAGAGGATAAAATTCACCATTAAGTTCAAGATAATAGATAATGACCATTTTCTAAATTTAAAAACATAGAAAATAAAATTTCATTAACCAGCTAATTGTATTCGTAAATTGAAATTCATAAACGAATTATTAGTAAACTTGAAATTCAAATTGGATCAAATAAATTTGGGAAACATAATCCAATGTATTCGTCGAGTCACGATGTTCGCCAAATTTCAAATCTTTTCATTGAAACTCAGCGAAAACGTCAAGCTGTTATGGTAAAACATAACCCAATATGTGAACCAGCATTGTCCCATTGTAAAATTTGCCACGACAGAAATTAAGAGATTTCACAAGGATCTGAGATCTGGGAGCTCAACCACCTTTCCTGCCAAAGAAGCGATTGATTGTTCCATTTTAGAGATCCAGGCAACGAATTAAACAGAGGGAAAATGTCCTTGCAGTCACAATTTCATAAAGTTCCATAACAAATATACCAACAGTTGTATATGAAGAAGAGAAGTAGTTCCCTACCTAGCATGGCGTTCCTTTAATAAAACAAAGTATAGTGGATCCCGAGGTGAGATTTTGAATAGCTGAATAGCAATATACCAACAAGTCGTCATGCTGCACAAAATTAAAAAAAAAAAACGAGTCTTTTAGAATGTATCCATTCTCTTTGTTTATAGTTCAAACATGAAGGCGGGGACTGCTTGACATAATGAGGCTTCAAGTAAGAACCTCTCTTAAAATGAAAATCAATACATACCTGCCAAAACAAATCAACAAGACTGTCCAAGTAAATGCACCAATCCAAGTGGACTCCCTGTAACATACCCAAGTCTAGACACAAAACATTTGAATAATAAAATGTCAGATACAACCTAACATACTGACTAGTAAAAAAAGCGCGCTACTAACAGTATGACCCTATTGGAAGCTTTATATGACGATTGAAGAAAAAAGAATGGGCCACTGTACACCATGTATTCTAGCAGCCCAAAGGAGAAACAGAAGGCACAGCACATTAACCATGGTAATCAAAAAATACGTGAGTTGATACATACAAAATGAAGTAGCAGAAACCCAAAACTTCAGAGATTTGCACATTTAAGATTTTAATACACGAGTTGATACATACAAAGTGAAATAGTAGATCTACATGGCAGGGTTTCAAGATCAACAATGCTATATTTCCCAATTTCAGAACTTTCTACTACACCGTGGATCCTACTTTGATCATCATATTTAAAAATATATTTTTTGGCATGTGCATACCAAAAATCCCGGCACTTTTTCCCTTTAATTTTGTCTGAAATCATTTGAGGAATTGTTGGATATGTAGATTTGAATAGTTAAGTCTGTATAATCTGAATGCTCCAGAGGTCTTTTAATAAGCTGAATTCATTTATACATTCAGAAATGTAATTTAAAAAACAGAATATATCGTCCAAATATTTATATCACCAGATTCTAAATATTTATAAAATATACTCATCGTCCACATAAATATGCATTGTTATGATGAAGAAAGTGAGTTAGTATCTTTGCTCTTTTTGTATCTAGGGGAATTGGTAATTACAGCGGTATCTGGCTGCCGGGTGACACGGGTAGAATCCCTGCCGGCTGCCTTATAACCCCTAGAGAAAGGAAAACCACACCACCTGCAAGCCTGGCCTCCAGATATGACCTCCAGATAAGACGAGGTTTGTCCACTGGCCACTAGACCACGGACATAGTCCACTTGGTTAGTTAGCTTGTTGAAACTGTCAACTATAATCACCATTTCTGTAAACTTATAAATAAAACCTATGAATAATACAAGGTGTGTGTGATTCCAAAAAGGTTGGTGTTTGATCTTATTCGCCTCTTTGTATTTTTCTGCCACAATGTTGTTAGGGTTTGTGGCTTATCACATGAAGAGAAACATTACTACAATGACAATATACCTAAAAGGCTGAAACAATAGTATATGTGCAATATTTGGAGATGTGAAGGATATGGATATGTACGTTGTTCTATTACGAAGGCTGAAACAATAGTATATGTGCAATATTGGGAGATGTGAAGGATATGGATATGTACGTTGATCTATTACAAACAAAAATTGTAGTGAGCAATTATATGCTCCAAATAATACACTAACTAAAATTTAATGACATTGATCCTCTAAAATCATTTTACAGTTACCAGAAAGCCAGTGGTTCTAAAAGATCGATAACTACAAATCTCGTGTTATGTTTGCATATACATGGGCATCAAGGACCAAAACCCTTCAAATATTAAACTAATTACGAATTAGTTTAATATTTCAAAGGTTTTCACTACACAATAGCTGGAAATTAAATTGTGGAAGCATAAATTTTTTTACACAAACAGAGACAATTACTCTTTCAAATCAATTTTTCATTTCTTCAAAAAAACTTATGAGGAAATCTCCACAAGTTGCCAAAAAACAATATCAACACAGTTACTGAAATCACCCTGAATTGACCTGAACGGTCTACTGAGAAAGTATGGTTTTTTGTACCGTTGTACAGACTGTATGAATTGTTACCACACAATCTAGCACCTTAGTGCAAAGCCTTCACAAGGCAACAACTTCCTTTTTTAAATGAAGGATTGTATCCAACTCAAGGGAGACTTCCTTGGTAGGACTTAGGACTCCTAAGGCAGGACACAATCAAGTCTAAGGCCTCCTAAGCATCTACCCAAAATACCACCAATAAGAAATATCAAGCAACTTGAGGACAAGGTGGGTTATTCAAAGTAAATTCCAGATTTGGTTATAAGTGTTCTAAGATTGATTTAGGGGGTTTATCAAGTAACAATCTCCTGCAAAACAATCCCCAAACCATTCAAATCTGAATAATTACCAATGGCTGTTGTAAAACTTGCATAAATGATAAGAAATTACAACAGTAAACAAATTACCAAAGCCATACAATTTAGCCTTCAAAATGAATTACAAAATGGTAGAAAATAGGGCTAAAATAATGAATAAATCTAGGGTTTGATTAGCTTTTAAAATCTGAAAATTATAAGGCATATAACAGCCAACTAAAACAAGACATCTAGCTCTAATTATGCAGCAATATAAATCAACAAGGCAAATTTTATGCTATAAAATGATTTTAGGTTAAACATGCAAGAAAACCCTAGGATTTTAGGTCAAGAATATGCAAGAAAACCCTAGAATTTTAGGTAAAAATATGCATGAAAACCTTACACATCTAGGGTTTTTGAGAGCTGAAAATTAAATGTAAGCTAAACAAAACCCTAAATTTACCCTAAACATTGATAAAAATGAAGTTTTGAATTTTAGGTTGACTAGATGGGAGAAGACTAGTGCCTACTAATTTGTTTTGGGCATATGGGGTCAACTAAGACCTCCCTTGAGAGGATGTAAGTAGATTTAAGGTGATATCTAGGATTGTCCACTACAAACCCTAGAAAATCCACCTAGTACCTTACAAAATTCAAGACAATTCAAGGGAAAATAGTCCACTAGTAATCTTCCAAAGGTTTAAAGGCCCCTGATAGTACAACTCTACCTAAGAGTGACAACACTTGATTAGGATATAATCATGACCACCAAGGTGAAACCAGGAAAAAGTTATAAATTCAAAGTATCATGATCTATCATCTAATTCAACCATGGTCACTATTTTCATGTCAAATACATTGATCATTAACACTTAATATGAAGCATTAAAACAAGGTACCTCATGTGTGTCATGCACCATATAATCTGATGTGAGCAAAATGAGCAAAAAGTGGGAGGCATCTGTGGGCAACTGTCTGTGGAGAATCCTGAATGTTATCATTGGAACTATTGTCTGTGATGTGGATCATGGGAGAAAATATGTCCTTTAGTTACCCTTATATGTGAGGGGGTAACACGACCAATTATATGGACCTATCCATACGACTGTATGGTCAGGTCTGTACAACTATACAAAATTGTTCCACACTGTTATCACATATTATGGTATGGGGTGTTTTCCCCATTGGATTTGGCCCTTGGGTGTCAACATGCGAAGGATGGGGTTAAAAACCCACTAAATGGCGCTTATCCTAAGTCCGTTGGAGTTGATGTGACTGTTTGGCGTGTTGTGATAAGAGGCGCGTAGATCTGGGTAGTTGAGATCTGTGTGCTCCAGTTCGACGGTCGTTGGCCATATCAGGGCCTCAACATGCGTGGTCGTTAAAAATTGTAGAGCGGGCCGGGGAAGAAACCATGGTTTTGTGGAGGTGCTACGTATCAGCTGGAGACACACATCGAGCCCAAAAGCGGGGAAGAATCAAATCACTTTTCGTGGCCCCGATATGCGCATGCACATATAGCGCCCTATCCCGGATAGACAAGTGTCCACCCCACAACTGTCCCACACTCCTTCTCTCTCCTCTATCCGCCACATCACCTGCTTCCCTATAGCTTTCGCTCCCTGACACCTGTCCTCCATTCACCGTCCAGCCTATCGCATCTCCCCTTCTCATCTCCCGCCATCTGTACCACTTCACGCCACCTCAGCCTCCGCCTCTGTCACCCCCACAGAGTCTTCCCAGCCTCTGTGTATCTTCCACCTAGCCATCGCACACCAAGTAGCCTGCCATCGCGTCAATCACCCCGCCAGACCCTCGTCCATGTCGACTACCTAGCCATCCCTGCAAGCATCCAACTCAGCTCCAGATGGCAGAATGTAGAGGCCGCCAAATTCTATAGGTGCAATGCTGACTTGGGTCTTCCCCGATTACTATGAAGCAGTTATTAAGGTTGGTGGTGGTGGTTGAACGTCATTTCCACCATAAATGGAAAGCCCGGGAAGGACTGTCAGCTAGTCGGCTCAGTTGCAGAGCCTTCCTGAAACACGATTGTGTCTGACAGAGCTCGCTTCTGACAGGAGACTGCATGCATAGTTTGACAGGAAGCATGCAGACATTAATCCTTTATTGTGAAGACCCGGGCACGCCTCTGCTGCAGGAATGAAATTTTTTGAGTATAAGTATGGAGTTCTGTCATTTTGTAAATAGTCGATGGTTGAGCTAAGCTCCCGTATTGTAAAGTTTTAATGAAGCCTCTGGTTCTCTGACTATGTATCTGTATTTGAGACTTCTTGTTTAATGAAAGTCAACTTTCTTACTCCAGCTTATTTGCCTCTGTTACTGAGAGGATTCATGATGACTGATTCACATGGATTGTTGTGACTGTGTTATGATGAATGTTTGATTGTAATGCTGTTATAATTTCTTTCAGTTCCTCTTAGATTTGAATTTCAAGAAGATCTTGTGTTTAAGTCTTTCCTCTTTGGGCTGCTGGAAGACCGGATGTCCATAGCAGACTTCTTCATTCTCCTCAAAGTTCTTCCCCCTACTCACCCTTGCTACAAATTACTGACTGAAGTTAGATTGAGACCTCACTTGCCTGTGCATTCCGGCCCAGTTTTCTGAGTTAAAGCGATATAATCTTGAGACTACATCCATTAGACCATGCTTTAAACTATTCACTGTGATATATAGACAGATGGGTATTGGGCTTACCTCTGCAACAATCCATAGGTGACTTCCAGTGCTAACACATACAACAGTACAAATTCCTATATTCCCTCTAACCGCTACCCATAGTCACCTCTGCCTGAATCCATGTTCTCTCTCTCTCTCTTAGTCGCTCAATTGTTCGTGTGTGTATGTTCATATGTCAATGAACTCTCTATCTTGACCTGTCTTTATACTTTAAGTTGAGACCAAAACCCTAATCTATTTTTGAGATTATTCCTAGTCTAAGTCTTGCATGCATGAAATACACTTTTTAGACTAAACTACTAAAATGAAGACTTTTCACTTTTTTATAAAAGTGAATCACAAAATAGAATTACTTTTCAAAAATAAAAAATATCTCGAACTACTTCTCGCACGTTCACACTGAACTTGTGCGGAAGTTCCTGTTCGAGCTATATTTCTCAACACTCCCTTCTAGCATGGAAGGAATTTTGCACCAATCCAAGTCTGTCTCTGAATGCCTTGTGTTATATCACAAGTTGTAGGATGGGCAAAGCCCGACCCAACCACAAAAGCAAGTGCTACAACTTCGGAATCCTGCACCCAATGTCACCTCGATGTAGGTCCCACACTTCAAGAGTGACTAGGTCACTCTAGGGAGGTGATCCCGGTGACCCTAGGGGAAATGAGATGGGGATGGATAGAGATGGAAGTGGAGGCCCTAGATGTCAAATTTGAATGGAGCAAAATGTGGGAAGAGATGCCTTGTAAGTCAAGTGATCGTTGCCCCAAAGGTATAGTACTTCCGTCACATACCCACCACCATCATCAAAAATTTTTGTCGAATTCTTGAGGATCAGGATCCTCGAAATACCTACAGGGGTCTAGCGTAGGCTAGTTCCTTCCTTGTCCACCTCCATGTGATCGTGGGTCACGACCATAGGCCGAACAAGTATGGTGTCCTTTCGCTCTTCGCGGCTCAGCGCTACCAGAGCGTTGAGCCTTTTGACTTTGCCAACCCCGACATAGAGAAGCGTCGAACCCCGAAAGGGCTAGCGAGTACAAGTTTCCTGTTTGGGTCTTGTCCTCGTGACCACGTTCCGTGACCACGCGCTTAAACCGGCAAGGACCTTAACGGCCTTTCGCGATTCGGGAAATCGCGATGCATGACTTCTTCCTTTCCCATTCAAATCCCCGAAAACCACAAAGTCTCCCAAGTTTTCCTCAAAAGGGAGATCAACGGCTGTAAGCCTCCCATGATCCGATGGTTTGGATCCTTTCGGGATTTCGGTGCCCGGGGGTTTGAGATGTAACGATCCCAAAAACTCATGTCATGCAAATCTCTGAATTCCGGTATGGGGATCCGTGTAGGAGATCAACGGTCCTTGATAGTGTGGATCCAACGATCCACAGGATTTCAGAACTTTCCCTAAACTTTGACCGCTCACCACGCGTCTCCCTTGATGGACGGTCTAGATTCCTTCGGGACTTCTCTTTGACACTTTTCGCTACTCGCAACCTCGCAGGTTGAAGCGTCGAGCTCTCGTGCTCTCCTTCTTCGAAATCCCGAGACACGAAAGTCAGAGAAGGTTTGACTCCTTCCGGGCTTCTCAGAACTCGCAACTTCGTGACTCAAGTTGTTGGGCCTTTGTGCTCCTTTCTTACGAGAACCCGAAGTACGAGAAGTCAACAGGATGTTGACTCCCGTTTCAAGACGACACGTGTCCGCCACCTGTCCCACTTCTCCCTCTCTCTGGGCATCTTATCGTTACACCACCTGTCAACCACGTGGGTCCCACCAAGCGGACGTGCCACGTGTTGCACAAGCTCTCGCAACTCGCAAGCTCGGGATTTCTATAGTCAAAACTGATTCCCCTCAACCTCTGAGACCCCGTATGCGATATGGCGAGTAGGTCCTGACTCAATGGTTGATCCTACTTCTCGCTATTCGGGACTTCGCGACTCCAAGGGTCTGGTCTTCCAACTCTGAACTCGCAATCCTTGATACGCGAAATGGTCAGATCTCACGACTGTCCTTCCTCTTTGATCAACGGCCCAGATCACATCGCTATCTCGCGACTCGGGACTTCGTGACTCCAAGAGTCTGGTCTTCCAACTCCGAACTCGCGAATACCCGATACGTGAAATGGTCAGATCTCTGCCACCTGTCCTCCAACATGGACGGCCCCGATGTCTTCGGGACTTTTGGGACATAGTCGAGTTCACTCTCCCGCCTAAGTAAAGGTTAAGATCGACGGCTTATAGAGCTCTGATGGGTCCCTGGGATCTACGGTCCAGGATCCTGTCGTGATCTCGCGACTCGGGATTTCGTGACTCCAAGAGCCTGGTCTTCCAACTCCAAACTCACGAATCCCCGATACGTGAAATGGGCAGATCTCTGCCACCTGTCCTCCAACATGGACGGTCCTGATCCTCTCGCGACTTCGCCGCTCGCGAGGTCGAGAGACTTCCCTCTATGACTCTCGATGTCCGAATCCCTGATATGGGCGATCTCGCGACACGCATCTTCTCTCAAACGAACGGCTCCGATTTCCTCGGGACTTCACCCTTCGCGGCCTCGTGAATTTTGAGGCAAGGGTTTTAACCCTTCAACTCGCGAATCCACGAAATGAGATTTCGCGAGTGATCCAACGATCCGATTTCTCCCAAACTTAAGACTTGAAAAGAAATAGGCTTACCGTAACTCCCTTGCTCCTCTGCAAGATCTGATGGCTCTTGGGACTTCGCGGATTCTTCACGGAGAATTCCAACCGTCCAATGCCTCCTTGACAACTCTTGCGAAGCGAACACGGTATTTCTTCGCTGCTATTTCGGGATTTCAAGAGGATCATTCATCCTCGTACAGGGTTACTAAGACTTATSCCTTCAAATCMTTTTTCCAGGTTCTTGGTGAGCATTCTAAGAAGGGTGCCTCTAAGGGGAGATCTATCBAGGGWATTACYCGAGAYGGATAAGGGTATAGAYTTCCCGAGAACAGACTTGAAGTCTGAATAATTTCAATATGCRTATAAATAGCGATTTATAAAACATAACCCCCACGTGGTCTTTCCGTTATAAGCGTGCAACCACCATTTCTAAATCAAGACATTACACAGGCAGTCTTATATGCAAACTATTCATAAAACTGCACAGACTATGAGCATACATGTCAACATATAAATTTTCAAGATGCAAGATGTAAAAACACTTATCAGAAAATAACACCAGGTGCGATTGCAATTGCTGAGAGGGGTGCTCGTTTCCACCCAACCGTAGGCTCAGCGACTCCCTACGGATTTACCACTAGCCACCCCCGAGCTGAGACCACGATGCTGCGAGATTGCGTCTCGGTTTGCCAGTGACCGAGAACGAGGGTTACTCTCCCCCTTCTTTACTATCAGACGCTCTACATAACTCCAGAGTCCTTCCTCCTTTCCTCACGTCTGCCCCTCTGGGATTCTTCCTCACGCATTTTCCTCTTGCGAGGTTGCGTGTGGCGCGATTTCCCTCGCGGTGGTCAGGCCCGAGGCTCCTACGGATGGGCGGTTCACTTCCCCTATCCCTCATTAATTCCTGAGGAGCCATCTACCTACCAACCTGCAAGTAAGTCATTTCGGGCCAGCGAGCCGCTCTTGGTTCTCTGGGCCAGTGGAGTCCAAATACGGTATTGGTTTCGGTGGAAGTTAAGGCCACCTTTCCAGGTGCCTTCCACCACCTTTCTTCAGCCATCGTGATCTCTTTTTCAGCATATCCCCTCTCAACAGTCCTGCAATATATATATATATATATATTCATAATATTATTTACATTCATCGACTTTTTTTCAGAAGGTCCATTCACATCACACATTCACATTTTTGAGTTTGCCACAGTTCTTGGCCAGTATAGTTATTTTTACAAACTAGGGGAAACAGGGTGTTCCAATTCCCTCCCCCTTAAAGGAACATTGTCCTCTATGTTCTTATCTATTAACATGACATGCATGTACAGAAGTAAACAAAATCGGATATGCCTGTCTCATGGCATCCTCCATTTCCCATGTAGCCTCATCTGGGCCAAAATGTCTCCATTGCACCTTGACTTGTGCAATGGTTCGGTTCCGGAGCGGGGTTTCCTTTCTATCCAGTATGCACTGAGGTTCTGGTAGAAATTCTCCCTTCGATTCCACCTGGATCACAGACCAGTCAATTATATGATTACCATCATGTACATATTCCTTCAATAATGAAACATGGAAAACATTATGCGCTTTTACTGTGGGAGGAAGTGCTAGCCTATAGGCTACAAGTCCCACTCTATCTTGAACCTCAAAAGGTCCACAATACCGAGGTGCCAACTTGGCACAACCTCCCATTTTCAAGGAACTCTTCCTGGGCCTAACTCTGAGATATACATGATCTCCCACTTGGAACTCTCTTGGAGTTCTCTTTTGGTTGGCATAACTTTTTTGTCGGTTCTGAGCGACCTTCGGGTTTTGTTTTATCTGAGTCATCTGCTGTTCCATTTCTTTCAACATGTCGGGTCCAAAAGAAATCCTGTTTACGGGATTACTCCAGCTGATTGGAGTGTTACACGATCTACCATAGAGGACTTCGAAGGGACTCATCTTTAAGGATGCTTGGTAGCCGTTGTTGTAGGCGAATTCTACCAGTGGCAGGTAGTCTTCCCACTTCTTGGGTTGATGCATTACATGCATCCTTAACATATCGTCTAGTATTTGATTCACCCTTTTTGTCTGTCCATCAGTTTGAGGGTGATAGGTGGTGCTAAACAACAACTTGGTCTCTAAACCAGCCATCAGTGATTTCCAAAAGTTGGAAGTAAATTTTGTGTCTCTGTCAGACACGATCTCTTTCGGCATACCGTGCAGTCTGAATATCTCTTTCATGAATACCTGGGTGATATCGATTGCCTTGCAGGTCGACTTGACGGGGATGAAGTGAGCAAACTTGCTCAATTTATCCACCACCACCATAATGGCGTCTGTAATGTCCCATTTTTCCTAGGCAGTCGGGATACCGTGATGGTTTATACAGTTTCCCGTAAACCATTAGACGGATGAACTAGGGAAATGATACTGGTAAAGTCACTTTCGAATTATAAAGTGAAAACTTAGGAAAAGTGAGTTTATTATTATTAAACCCCTCTTTGAGGGTATTTCTCTCCAATTAATAATTAAATGAATATTTTAATAGAGAAAATGACAAGTGAATGAATAAAAGGACGATTGAAGGGGAAAAAGGTATTATCAACTATTCATTTTTTGAAAATTGAGTTTGGGTGAAGAGCTCGGTGAGCTACGAGGGTTTCAACTGGAAACCCATTTCGGCACTCGGATTCGGCAGTGAAATTATCTGCCCTAGCTGTGGAATCTCGGATTCGGCAGTGAAATTATCTGCCCTAGCTGTGGAATTGGAGAATCCATTCAGGGTTCTCATTTGCAGGTATTGGCCTTGTGTTTTCAAAGAAGTTTATTGGAGACAACTTCATTTTCTGATCTGAGAAGAAAGAGAGCATAATTCTCTTGGCACGAGTGGAGGAATTTGGGTTTTTCTCTTGTGCTGGGCGCATCTTCTCTTTGTGGTCGTGTGTTCTTCCATTGTAGCTGAATCATTCCTCATCCAATTCGTGGTTGCTAGCTGGGGTTGTATTGCTTCTTGTGGGACGAGTTCCCTCATTGCTGGGCGTGATTTATAGCTGCCGATTTTCCCTTCCAGGCCGAGTTCTCCCTCATCCAGGTCAGGGCTTTGTAGCTGGGCGCAATTTTCAGTTGTTGCTGGTCAGGAAGTGTGGAGCTGCGTGTTTCCTTGGCTGGGCCGTATTCCTCATACCTGGAGGCCGCGTTTTCTTCTTATATTGCGTGGGAGGCAAGTGGGGGGACGCTGCTGGTCGACCTCCCCATCTGTGGCTGTACCTTGCATTGTAGGGAGGTGTATCATTGCATTGGAGGCTGTTATCTCACCTGAATCAACAACAGAACAGTCATTGCATAAGTCGTCCCTCTTACCAGCGCGTGGGGACAGATTTGAGGCATTTCTTCATTGCTAACTGAAACTGGAGGGTTCGAGCTCCATCTATCCATCTTTACCTTCATTTATGAGAGGTATTTCATGCCATTTCTTATTGTAGTTGGCTTAGCCATAATAATCAATAAAATCAGCAAAGAGTTTCATTAATATGCTCATATAAATGTAAATGTTTGGTCATTATTTTATGGGTTTTGTTCTATATTAAAATACGATCATTGGCACTTCATTGGGGAGCTATAAGGGTCTAGAAAACCACTAAATAGCAAACAAAACCAAGAAACATATCGTTGTCCGATCAAATTTTCACCTACAACCATAGACTCAGAAGCATGCAAACTGTTTGACGAAAGTCCAACACCAAATTCAAGGGATTTTTTCCAATTTTTCCAACTTAGAATATTTCAGTGGTATCAGAGCATGTTCTTGGCCAGCTGTGGGCAACATTGATGACTGAGGAAGGGCTGCAGAACATCACTTATAGGCGCAGGAGGTATAGAAGCGTAGAGGGTAGAGAAGAAGACATGGAGGGCACTCCAGGAAACAATGCAAATCTACCAGAGGACATAGAGGATGGTTTGATCAGAGGGCTTATGAAAGCCTTACAGGATATTGCAGAGGGCTAGAGATAGACCCGAGAGTTCATGGGCAGAATCACAGGTTATGCTCTAGGGAGCAAGCATGGTGAAGAAAGGGGGGAGAGCAACAAGAGAGGGCAGATGGAAGATGGGGAAAACAGACACAGACCTCATGTTGAGGTGATCACTTCCAGGACCAACCCTCAGAACCGCCCTCACGACTACAGTGAGATTCCTAGATCTACCATGCCCAAGTTCTTAGGACCACCGGAGACAGGTACAGGAGGGCAGGTAGAGCAGGACGAGCCCTTAGCAACTTATTTCTAGGAATATAAGACCATGGATCCAGATTTGAGAGAAGCTATGACTTTTGTTGAGTTTTGTAGCTTCAAGGGGAGAAACAGGCCGAGGTTCTTCAACAAGGGTCCCACGCAGAGCTATGAGTTACAACGCACAATGGGCAAGCTCACTCTACCATACTTCGATGGGACGTCAAAGTGCACTGCACGAGCTTGGGTGCAGAAGCTCGACACCTACTTCCAGCTGAACCCCATGGCAGAGACTGATGCCATTAAGTTGGCGACATTGCACTTGGAGGGTGAGGCATAGGACTGGTGGTACCACGGGATGACCACTCTGGGTCATGCCCATATTGTCACCTATGCGGAGTTCACAGGTAGACTGGTGCACCGATTTGACAGACGAGATCCTAA
>JASDQU010205453.1:2509-16522 GCA_032191745.1 Picea mariana
CGCAAACCCCGATGACCACCCATGGGGGAAGAAAAGAAAGATGAGGGAGCAGGAGATCCTATCAAAATGTTGCTCGAGAAGGCCCTCAAGAAACAAAGGAACGCGATGATGGACAACTTTGCCCAGATTCTTCAATGAATTCTCACTGGCGGCGCATCGACATCCAACAACCACTCTAGAGGTGCCACTCCTTTTAAGGTACAAGTAAAATTTGACATTCCTATATTTGAGGGCCAAATAGATGCAGATGTCGTAGATAGATGGTTGAATCTGTTAGAAGGATATTTCTTGGTTCATGACTTTTCCGACCGAGAAAATATTATTTTCGCACTCCTGAAATCCGCCCCCCATGTCAACGACTGGTGGGAAACCTACTTGGAGCAACAGGGTGAGGGAGAACCCTCTCTTTTCTCGGCCGCACCCACTTGGGATTCTTTCCAAGATGCCATCAAGGAACAATATTATCCCGTGGGGAGCTATGAGGACAAATACATACAATGGACTACACTGCGGCAGCAAAGGGACCAAGATGTGCATGAGATGACGAATCTATTTCATACCCTACGCACAAAGTCCGTCACATCTCTTCTCAGAGATAAGCTACTAGCACCCTAGCTAGTTTATTTCCGTTCTGTCTGTAAGCATATTTCAGTGATTTGTTATTAATGAAATGAAGTCTTATTTCCGCTGCATCTCTGTGTTTATGTGTATTTATGTATTTCATTGTGTTCCTACATAAATTCGGATCAATGTTTGAACCATAAGAATTTGTTTACTTTCAATTGCTTTATATATATAAAGTTGAGAATGAAATATTTTACTTAAAGTGAACATTGAAATATTTTATTGAAGGGGAACATTGAAATATTTTATTGAAGGCCAATATTGAATTTTTTTTTTTATTAATATTTTGTTAAATGCCATGTCAAGTCCATCTTAAGCATTTAAAGAATTACACATCTCCCTCATATTAGGATGTAAAAAACACTTATGGACAAAATAATATTTTTTTTACTTTTATTAATTATATAAACTTGCATTAAGGGAATTTTGAGATCTAAAATGAGTCTCAAAACAAAAAAATGTACTATCAAAATCAAATTTACAAGAACCAATCACATTTTAAAGGATGACATCATTACTAGTAGTTGAGTTGACATTGTTTCAGTTAAAAATGCATATTAGTCACATTCCAAATGGTAAATGACAACCCTTAGTTAACCTTGATAGTGTTACAAGTAAAATATTCATAATGAAAAAAATACTTATAAATTATTTTTAATATAATAAATTATTTTTAATATAATAGACTCATAAAATAAATATAATCATACAATAAAAACTAGTTTAAAAACTAAAGTTAATTTAAACTTAGTTATATAAATAAAATTTTATTTTTATTATAATTATCTATTAATATATATGAAAGTAAAAATAAAACAATTTATATTACCCTCTCCTCACATATATGGTGATTCCTCTCCTCTCATTTTTAATAGGTGTTGGCTAAAGGTTCTACCTTTTGGGTTTTTTTGGTCAGAATTCAACGATGTAAATCTGGGTAAAATCACTATTTTATATTGTTTAAATTGCATTTTTTAATGCATAAATGAATTCAATTTGTTGAAAACCCCTGAGACACTTGGATTATACAAATTTAGCCACTCAAATCCTGCAGATCCAACTATTCCTCACTAAATTTCAGAAAAAATCAAATTAAAAAAACCATCGAAAAACAGCCAAAAGATAAAATGTTTAAACTACGCTTTTTTAATATAATATAATATGCCCTTACATTTATGCTTTCACGTGTTACTCCCCTCACATTTCTTTTAATATAATATAATATACCCTCACATTTATGCTTTCATGTGTTAATAGTCTCACATTTATGCCCTCACGTGTCATCTTTATTTTCAATATAATATAATATGCCCTCACATTTATGCATGCACGTTCTCACCCATTTATGGTGTTCTCATGAATTTACACCCTCTCCTTCCGTATCCTATTTTGAATGTGAGATATTTATTATATTATATTTTGAATATTAAATGCATACCTAAATTTATTATGTTTATTATATCATATTTAAAATTATTTATTTATAATTAGATTTATTATATTATATTTAAAAGTAATTTTTTTGGTTATTTTTTCAATATAATTTAACTATATTTATATAGATTGTATGATAAGAGTTGAGTTGTAAATATATTTTCTTTACAAAATGGTTTACCCATAATTGTTTATTATATTTGTTAGGAGGTTCATTTTAGACCTCAAAATTCTCTTAATGATACAATTATTTTTACTTAAGGTGGAATATTTAAATGATGACCTACAATGAAATATTATTTTTGTTATTAATATTTTTTAATGGTGTTTGTCAACTCCATGTTGAACATATAAGAAATTACACATCTCCCTCATACTAGGCTATAGAAAGCATCTCTCAACGTAATAATTTAACAAGGTGCCTTAGTAGCAATAAAAAACACTTACTAACTTCATATATCCCTTGGTAATAAAACTAGTCATCTAAATTTTACCAATGGACAAAACTCAATTGCAATTTAATTGACCAATGCCTCTACCCTCTTTTTCCTCGTCAAAGTATTTGGTGCCAATCTTTTCCATCAATAATTGGTAGTAAAGGTATTTAAAAGAATATCCTAGAAACAAAAACCACTACAAAACCAAAAGAAAACCTTCTACAAGAGAGAATGTAATTGATCTATTAGACTATTGTTTCAACTACAAGAGAATGTTTGTTATGTATAACAATGGAAGAGGCCCAACATTATCAAAAGATAAGTGTCTAGGCAATGAAGGATTCCTATGTAAGCTTACAACTAACGATAGTTGGTTGTTTTAGAAAATGTGAAACAAACATTAACATAACACTAACACCCCCCTTAAGAGAAATGTAAGGAGTAAACAAAGAAAACAAAAATGGGTCCCTACAACTAGGCCCACTAAGGTACCCAAGTACAAACTCTCAAAAGCGAAGAAAATGAGAAAAACACAGAAAAAAATCCCTCACCAAAAGAGAGAAAATAACAAAAAGTGAAGGTAGGAGGACTCAAGATGAACTCCCGGGGACAACTTCCTTCACCCCAAGTATCAATCGTAACTAAAGAAGATGAGGTGATGCCAAAGGTTTAATGAAGATGTTTGCAACTTGCTCTTCAGTAGGAAAATACTCCAAGTTGAGAACACCATCTTAGAAGAGTTGTCGAATGAAGTGCATGTGAATCTCAATGTGTTTGGTCCTTTGATGGTCCATTGGGTTGCCAAAATCATGTATGACACTTTGATTATCACAAAAAATAATAGTATGATGAGCTTGTAGAGTGCCAAACTTTTTCATTGTTTTTCAAAGACAAAGAACCTCTCAACTAGAAGGAACTACAACACGATACTCAGCTTTTGCAGAAGATAATGCAATTGTTGATTGTTTCTTTCAAGACTAGGAAATAAGAGAGGAGCCAAGGTGATAGACAAAGTTGTATGTGGACTTTCGATTATCAACTAAACCAGTCCAATCAGAGTCAATGAAGCCCACAAGTTGAAAAGAAGCAAAGGTGTACTAAATGACAAAACTGGTAGTACCTTGAATGTACCTCAAAATGTGCTTTGTTTCCTTCCAATAACTCTCATGAGGATCATGAGAGAATCAATAGATAAGCCCAATTGAAAAAGAGATTCCAGGAGGTGTACGAGTCAAATACAGTAGAATCCCAACCAATGGTTTATATAGCAAAGGATTAACATGTGGAGTAGAGAAAATGACAGAAAGGGTAACACCTCATTAAAATGGAGTAGGCGCAAGCTTACAATTAGCCATTCCAAAGTGCTAAAGTAAATCAAGTACATACTTATGCTGAAAAATGGAGATCTCTTATGAAGACTGAATAACTTGCAGACCAATAATGCAGAAGACCTAGATTTGTCATATCAAATTATCCCATCAAAGCTCATTGAATACTCTGAATCATGGATGAACTTTCTGTGATAATCAAATCATCCACATGCAGAACCAGAATCAAGAGATCAGTTCCATGCCTCTAATTGTAAACTGTAGGATTAGAATGAAAATGATTGAACCCTAAAGTAATAAAAAAACTATCCATATTCTCATACCAAGCTTGAGGAGATTGTTTGAGACCATAGAGTGAACATCGAAGTCCTCAAACAAGAGAAGAATCCTACACAAAACCAAGAGGTTGTTCCATGTATATTTCTTCATGTAAATCGCCACACAAATAAGTGTTCTTCACATCCATCTAGTAGATTGACAAGCCTTGGGAGGCAACAAGAGAAAGCACAAGGTGCATGGAATTCATCTTAGCAGCAGGGGAAAATGTCTCAAAATAATCAAGCCCTTCAACATGTGAAAATCCCTTGGCCACATGACATGCCTTATGCTTGTTAACATAGCCATTTATTGCATATTTGCTTCTATAGACCCATTTACAATGAACTTGATTTCGTCCCTTGGAAAGAGGAACAAGATCCCATGTGTGGTTCTTCAACAAGGAAGAATACTCCATTGTCATGGAAACATCCCATTCATGTATCCCAATAGCATTAGAAAATTGTTCTTGATAATCTAAAATGGCATGACTCAAAAAATGAGACACCAACTGTTTGTGACCGAGTATAGAGAGGGTTGTTAGAATATAATGGATGTTCTCGTTTAACCATAGACAATATAGCAATAGTGTCACCCAACCATAGGTCGAAGCCACACCTGAGCACCTTAACCTTGACAAAGAATGATTATGAAAGCAAACCCTAGGATTAATATCCAAACAAAGGTGGTGCACCTCTCTCCAAGGATAGTGCACCAAGAAAGAATAACAAAAGTTGATCAGAGAGTCCAACCCAGAAAAATGAAAATGAGGATTGCAAAACTACCGATAGCAGTTGCTCCCAAGACTTGTGCAAAAATTGGCCAACTGCAGTCCACACAGGTGTACTTCTGCATTTCTCAGAATTCTTACCAAAATGAAGACTAGCCTCCTATATTTATATTGTTTCTACCAGATTGTCTGGGTCGACTTCTCATTCTGGGTGCTAATTACTTAGTATATAACATTTCCTTTAGTCGACTTCTTCTCTTGGAGGCTAATAACCTAATACAAAACATTCTCTTGAGCTGACTTGTCTTGTAGGGTTCTTAACCAATTATTTAGGGTTTCCTCTTGCTTCCCGAAATATTCTATTCTTGTCAGGTTTACACGTGGAGGTAAATACCTCCCGCAGCTACCATAATATCAACACTCCCTCCTAGCTAGGGAGGTATTGAAGGTAATGGTCTTGAGCACAAACATACCATTGAATCGGTAGCATCATCATAGTTGTATAGACTATCTCATTATTAGATCATGAGCACCATCATCATTATCAGTGTCATATGACAACAACAACTGCATCATCTCTCGAAACCATACTCCGTCTGAGTAATCAGACATGATGCTGAATAAGTCACTCACTCCAAGGAGTGATACAAAATCCATTCTTCTAATAAAGACATATGTCCTAGAAGAATAAATGTTCTGGACCATTTTCCATCTAGAGAATCTCTATCCATCAATACATTGATCATCCATCTAGTTGATAATCATTTTCAATACTTCTGATAGTTTACAAGGCGGTCAGAACAATGTCATTCAATAGAACACAATTGTGTCTATCCATAGTAGTACACAACTACACTCTAGTGGTACAATACCACACCAAGTAGCACACAACTACTTGATAAGTCACATATAGTCACAATCAGTGGAACACACCCACCACATTAGCATATATCTACTGTCCAGAGACATACAATATCCATGGCAATCATATCATCTAATATCAACCTTCACAGAAAAACAATGTCATGATATAAATTGAATCATCTGCGCCATTCTTCCACTCACATCTATGAGATCTGGAAGAGCATCTGCCCTTAGAAGGTAAAACATCAATCATGAGCTACTGGACTATTCTTCTCAAGCAAGGAAGAATAATTGTCCTGATTTCTGAGCCTGTACCATTCACCTATCTGGGCCATTCCTCCGACACTAAACAAAGTGAAACCTAGAGAGAATGAGTCTTCCCTAGGGAATGTTTGTCCCTGATTGTTGAACCTGGACCATTCACCTATCTGGGCCATTCCTCCGGCACTAAAAAAAGTGCAACCTGGAGAGAATGAATTTTCCCTAGGGAATGACTGTCCGGGCCATTTACTAAGGAAATGACTGTCCTACACCAACCTCCAAAACGAACCATTCTTCGAAACTGCTCACAATTCTGGGCTTCAAAAGAATGATTGTCCGATGAGGCGGACCAGTCTTCTTGACCACTACTGAGAGTGATCGTCAAGAAGAAAGAATGTCCTAGACCATTCCCACACATTGGACAAAAGGGGAATCGTTGTCTATGGTACATCAACAATCCATCGAACCATTTTCATTACATAAATGACCGTTCAATCTGGACCATTTTCCGAACTGGAAAATGCCTATCCGTCAGAAATCTCAAACCACTTTCCAAACTGGAAAGGGATTGCTCATCCTGGACCATTTTTAGAACTTAAAAAATGACTGTCCATAAATCAATAACACATCAGTGCTCCCTCCCAACTTGGGAGTCATCTCTTCCTTTTTCAATAAGGAAGTCGTCTCCACAAGATCTAGCTTGAGTACGCAAACTCTTTCATCTTGGACAGAGGCCTTACCAAAATATCTACTTATCTGCCTATCTTTGGAGATATATATATTGGAGAACCACTTCTCTTTTCTGGACTTCATCACAGAGAATGTAATGCTTGATCTCAAATGTACTTCGATCTTTCTGGAACACTGGTTTTTCTTTGAAGGCTTCATATAGCTTTGATCAATATAGTATATCATTGTTGGATTCATATTTTGTTTTTTGCTAGCTCATAACATCATGGCAAGGGTCAAACTGGAACATATCCAAGTGGTACTTCTTCTGCCATGATGAGAGTTTGTCATGGATTATCAATCCATCATCCTGAGCTTCTGAGTAACCATTCTGATACAATATCTCTGTTATAGAAAGTTTTCACCATGCTTCTATTGTGCATTGGAGGCTYTGCACCAAGTTGTTTGAATCCATATAAGATCTTCTTCCATCTGTATACAAGACTCTCTTTTTGGTATACCTCAAAACCTTGAGGTTGCTCTACATACACTTCTTGTTCAATTATTCTGAGAACATTCCTTACATTTATCTGATGTAAACTCCAACCCATGGATATTGCAGAAGATATAATGGCTCATGTAGAGGTATGTCTGGAACAAGCTATCATCATAGTCCTCTCCCTCCATCTGGGAGAACCTTTGGTTTTGGATTTGGCAACGCTTTCATTCATAAGTCTTCCATACACCGTTCTTCATCACAACTTTCATTTCTTCTGCTCGATTGCTTCTAGAAGGTTCAGATCAAGCTAGTAGTCTTGTGATTCTCGATATGAGGACTGGTTGTTCTGGCTTTTCTTTCTCTCTTGGAATATTCATGTTCTTCCTCATGTTTCTCTTTGGCTCTTGGGTTCATGGAGTTTTTCTATAGATTCCATGCACCGAAGATTCCAACTTCTTCCTTTCAAGATGTGGATGGACAACCAAAGATACTTTAAGGCTTCTTTTAGAAGAAGACTTCTTCTAAAGTCAAACTGAACACGTGTTGTTTTTCATGGTTGCTACCATTGATGGGAATATGGAAGATACTTCATCATCTTCAATGGATCATATTATTTAGGATTAGCTCCCTCCTAATCCTTGCTTCATTCATGAATGCATGCTCTTTTTTTGGAATTATATAATCGACTTCCTCCATCTAACAGAGTCCATGCTTCTGTTTGCATCCTTATTGCCTTTTGCAAAGTGTCATAAGTTTTTTTTCAATTTCCTCTTGATTTTTGATTTCTTTCTATTTTTACTTCTTCAAGTTTGATTCTGATTTCGGCTTATCTTGCAGTTGTTACTTATGTTAATAGCTTCCACACGAATTATTACCAAGGGTTGTTGATGTACTTCATCCTTTCATGTGTATTGTCTTACTTGCAGTCATAGTGATAGCAATCCTTATCTTTTTGTTCTTCCATAGGTATAGTTTATTTTTGAAGCATATTGTCTTCTAAGAAATAGATATGTAGGATATGTACAGAAACTATGTAAACATGGTATGTACGAGAACTATGAAGAGTATTGTTACCTTGTCTTAGAAGAAGAAGTTTGTTTTATCCTTCTTGGTCTTGTTTGAGGGTTCCCTTTCTTCAGCAACTGATGCTTCGTGTGTTTCCTTCCTTTTCTTTAGCTTGGGACAATGATTCTTGTAGATATTTTCGACAATTGAAGCATTGTATTTTGACATGTCTTTCTCTTGATTTGGTTTCTTCCTGGAGCCAAACTTCCTTTTATTCCTAAAATCCTTGAACCTTGTTGTGAAGGCTTGATCATCATATTTCTTTTGGGGTTTCTCTTTTGCACTAATCCTTGATTCTTCTTGTGCACAATAAGTCCAAAGTTCTTCAAATGTAGGATACTCCTTCCTTGTGTTCATGCTTGTGGAAAATGAATCCCATGTCTTGGGAAGACCATTGAGTACTAGATTTACCAGTTCATTCTCTAAAATGATCTCTTCAATATCTTGTAGTTGATCCCTTAAGTGAGAGATTCTCACAAAGTATGATGTTATGATGTCATCATCATTCATTTTCATGTCACGAAGCTCATTCTTTAGACTCATTATCTGTCCAATGTTTTTTACTGAGAAGAGGTTTGTTAGGGCATTGTACATATTCTTAGATGAGTCAAGATGGGAGATGTAGGGTATCAGGTGGTATTTTATAGAGTCGACTATGATACTCATGGCACTGATGTCATTGTCTTTGAACTTCTCCATAACTGCAATGTTATGAGGTTCCTTCTCTTTCCTTCTTCGAACTGTGGTTCCACGATCTTTCCTTTCACGATATCCAATACTTTATTCTTGGAAAGGATGAGGTCAATCCTTGTCTTCCATGATCTAAAGTTAGAATCCCCTTATAACTTGTTTTCTAACTTCATAGAGTAAGTCATAATTGCTTTGACTTGGTCAACCCTTGATTTTGACCAAAAACTAAAACTTGATGTTTTATCTTGTTGAGAGTACCAGGAGATGCACTAGGCTAGGGTGCACTAGTATATCCAAAAATTAGGTCAATATCTTCACTAAAGGTGCATCAACGAGAGGGTTAGGATTTCATTGCTGCAGTAGAAACTGGCTGCAACTGCAACTGAGCAAATCCTCCCAATCTATCTCCCAGCGCTTAGACTATCCAAAGATAACGTGGGCCCATAACCTGTTAGAATATAATGGATGTGCTCATTTAACCATAAACAATATAGAAATATTGTCACCCAACCATAGGCCGAAGCCACCCCCGAGCACCTTAACCTTGACAGAGAATGATTCTGGAAGCAAACCCTAGGATTAATAGCCAAACAAAGGTGGAGTACCTCTCTCCAAGGATAGTGCACCAAGCAAGAATAAAAAAAGTTGATCAGAGAGTCCAACCCAGAAAAATGAAAATGCAAATTGCATAACTACCAGCAGCAACTACTCCCAAGACTTGCGCACAAACTGGCCAACTACAATGTGCACAGGTGTACTTCTGCAGTTCTGAGAATGCTTACCAAAATGAAGACTGGCCTCCTATATTTATATTGTTTCTTCCAGATTGCCTGGGTCGACTTCTCATTATGGGTGCTAATTACTTAGTATATAACATTTCCTTTAGCCGACTTCTTCTCTTGGAGGCTAATAACCTAATAAAAATCATTCTCTTGAGTAGACTTGTCTTCTAGGGTTCTTAACCAATTATTTAGGGTTTCTTCTTGCTTCCCAGAATATTCTATTCTTGTCAGGTTTACATGTGGAGGTAAATACCTCCCACAACTACCATAATATCAACAAGGGCCAGAGGAAAAATAATTGAAATTAGTTGGCTCATAGCCATACCTATCAGACCCTTTTCACTCATGAAATCTCCCACTCGATTGTTGTTCCTGGTTAGGTTTCTCATGTTATGTTGGTGTTGATGTAATATTTTCTTCTAGATGATTTTCATCTTCAAAATTTTCACTATATTCTTATTGTAAAAAAACAATACTATCAACATAATCTCCATCATCGTTATCATGACAATCTCTGGTCGAATATGTTGTGGGTTTGAAGCACTCATCAAAATGGGCATCCCTTCGAAACAAGACATTTATAGAAATAGGATCGAATAACTTGTATTCCTTCATATCCTCATAGTAACCAACAAATATTAGTGATTGGCTCTTCTTCTCCATAGCTTTGCACTTTTCATTTGGAATTAAGGCCCACACTAGACTGCCAAATATCCTAAAAGTATAGATATTGGGCTTAACATGTGTCTAAGCTTCCTCTAGAGTCATATGCAACACTTCCCTACAAGGCATATGATTATGAATGTAATTGGTACAATTCACTGCCTCAACCCAAAAAGAAGGTTCCATGTTCTTGGACTAAATCATGCAATTTGTCATTTTGTTGAAAGTTGTTGGGAATAGAGTGTTGACATTGAATGTCATGTTCTCTACAAAATCCTTGAATCCCTGACTAGCATACTTCCCCCCATTATCTGTGTGTAGTTTCTTGATAGAAAGAGAGGATTACTTCTCAACAAAATCCTTGAAGGTCTTAAAAGTAGCAAGGATCTCACTCTTGTACTTAAAAAAGTACACCTAAGAGAGACATGAGAAGTCATCAATAAAAGTGAGTGCATACATATCCCCTAGAAATGAATGAGTCAGAAATGAAATGAGATTACTATGTACCAATTCAAGAGGTGGGGTGGCATGCAAGGCCTTACCTTTAGGAAAATGATCTTGATGTTGTTTTCCAAGAACATAAATTGGACAAACACCATCAATGCAAGAAAATTTAGGAAGACCAAGCACCAAATTTTATGTGCTCTGTTATCCCCTATCCTAGGGATAACTAAGGAGATTATGTCCCGAGCCCCATAGCTCCTAGACATGGAGTATCGAGACCCATATTAACTTGATATTGGTCCTAGAGGGCCCATCCTTTCTTCAACACCTCCCATATATCAACAACAACAACATCCATCCCATCGGCCTGGTTCTGAAGTAGCAGTGGGTCTTTCTCCACGAGGTAATGCGTCCAGGTATCATGGTATGTGTCACTTTGATTCTCAAAACATTTGAATATGTGCATTTAATTCTCTTTTACTTCACGACGTTTGATTGGACATTATTCCTTTTAACTTGCCCATACCTAGGGGGATGACAGAGTGCCTTAGCAAGTTGGTTCCCTTGGGGATGAGTTGCCACTAGGTGGGTCTATGAAGGGTCATTGTCCATTCCTTCCATACTTATCACTTTTCATCATTTTCCCTCTCATTTATCCCCTACATTGGTTCATGCATTGGATTTGCCAAGATAGTAAGGCTTGTACCTTGCCTTATGGGAAGAAGGGTTAAAGGCCTAGAGGGTAAAAGTAGTTGGAAAAAGTTAAAATCCAAGATCAAACTTTGAAATGCTTCACCCAGGGATCCCCGAGAAAGAAATAAAAGGCTTCTCATCAAGGAAAAGGGAGGGGACCCATAAAATAAAATAAAACTCAATACCTTGTTGGTGGATAGGGGGTCTAATCATGAGCCAACCTATTAGGTCCATGGGCATGTAGAGGTATGACACTACTATTCATTTGGTCACCATTCCAGGGTAGTGGCTCTTGGTGGCATATCCAAGAGAAATGGGGTCTCATCACGATCCAACCTTCTCATCTCTGTGAAATGCTTTTGGGTAACGCTGTCACCACTAGTCACCACACTAGGCCAATGTCCTCCAACTATTCTCTTGAAATAAAACACAATAAGACAAAGATAAAAAAAGGCATTGAATGGGATAGGAAACAATTGCATCCATGACAAGGTGCATGTCACCTTCTACAGAGGCACCCACAAGTAAGACCTACACTCCCCTGTCATCACTGCACCCCTTGCCCAAACATCCCCTACACCATCTCATGCATCTACATGAACTAGATTGGTCTCACCTGGAAACACCCCACACCTAAGGAGGATTAGCCCAATAGGACATGTTGAGACCCTCTCCAAACCTGTCTTGTTAAATAACATAATGTCTTTGAGCATTTGTCTGGGTAAAGGGGGGTTTGGTGCACATGTTTGGGTAACTTGATTATTAGATGTGATTAACATTGCTATGATCCATGTGACTTATGAGCCCATGGAGGGCGTACTTGTTATTGATGTAGGACCATGCCCAACATATGGGGAGATGATTAGCTCGAACCTCCATAGGGATAAAATCCCACCAGATGGATGCTAAGACCCCAACCAGGGCCAACGAGATACTAGAGGCTTGCACCAGAGAAAAGGAAGGACATTCCACCAGAGGCACTTTGGTAGGCCTGGACCCAGGGGTTTCTTTCCCTCCCATAATGATGTTGGCCCTTGAAGGCCCTTGATGTCATCAATCCGAGCCTTGACATCATCTAGTTGGGTTTTAGGCATGAGGACGACTTTGGTTGGCACGTGTGGCAGTTTCTGAGGGGTTTTCAGCCCCAATGTTTCACTTTGGAGGCCTAGCGTTCCAAGAGGGGGCCCAACGTCACCATAGGAAGAGAATGATGTCACCCTAAAAGGATAAAATTAGGGTTTTTATTGTCAATTTGATGTAAAACTGTATTTTTGATGTAAACTGGCCAAGTCGGCCTTTTTACACCTAAAATGTAATTAAAGGTCATTTGTATTGTATAAATAAGGGAAAAATATCTTATATTTTTTATCATCTTTCACTCACACAAGTGTGAGGTCTGAAATTCAACGTCTTTTAAGTCTTATTGGCTGAACTAAGTGGTGCGCAACTCTTGGAGGGAGCTTTATTGGTGTATTTTTTCATTTTCATGGTTGAAAGTCTTCATCTAGGGTTTGTGACTAGATTATTCTTGGTGAAGTAAGTAGAAATCTGCAATCCTTCTTTGTTTTGAATGGTTATAGTATATTTTACTTGTTCATTGATAAGATTATGAAATTTCTAGTGTGAAACCCTAGGAGAAAACACATGTTATTGTCCTTCTCTTAATAATTCTTCACCTACTTGATTTTCCTAGAAGACACCTCCCTTGAAGGATATACTAGAGCCCTATATTAGTAGCACTCTAGCATTATTGCTTTATTAAACTTTCATATTTTATTTCAAGCTTGACATAAAGAAGAAGGAAAATCGCTAGGGCCTAGGGTTATCTACTTCCTAGCAACTTTTTCCTTCTAGGGTTTTGGATGATCGAGTCCTTAGAAAACCTCAACCATCCCCCCTCTTGTCTTTAGCTCACCCATTATCATTTGTTTCCCCTAAGAATTGCCGCTTTAATAGTGACTCCATTTACCCTAAAGGAACTAGTTCATACCTTACAAGTGATTGATTGACTAAATAAGCCTTTAAACCATCTACTTCAAGATATTTACTAACCATTTCTAACCTTAGATTAGACTAACTTACTAACTATCTTGATGTTGTTGCAAAAGATATATAGAACCATCTATGACAACAACAAAAGCATCTTAAAAGAAAGTGTTAAAGCTGATTTTACATTGCCTTCATTGCTTCTGACAAATACTATCATTTTTCCAAGTTTAGGTTATCATTTTTGGTCATTATTGAAGCTTTATTGAGGCATACTTCTGAAGCTATTACTATATATACATTGTTGTTATAAACATTTATGTTGCTTCATCTTTAATATCAGTTTATGATTTTATTCAAAGTCTATGGTTTTATGAAGCACTAACATCAATTGGTACTTGCAAATAATGTTTTTCTTGTTGTCTTGTTCTGGGTAGGTACACTTAAGTAATACTTTGCTTCATCTTATTAAAATCTTTGGGAATTTTTTATCAGACTGACCTGTGAGAGGGGTGGGAATTTCTTGATA
>JASDQU010205454.1:4653-15665 GCA_032191745.1 Picea mariana
TTCAATATTCTCATATTCTTCTTCACTCTCTGTATTGTCTTTGTATCCCCAAAAGGAATCAAGGTTGGTTTCTTCATCTGAATATTCTTTAGAAATGATTTCTTCTTCTTTAGAATTCTTGTGATCATCATCCTGGGTTTTTTGGGTTATGAAGAGGACTTATCCTCCATGATTATCTTATTCATCACTCTCATCTGAGGAGATGTCATCATCCTTGGAGTTGAATCTCTTTTTATTGTTGATACTTCTCTTTTTATAGTATCAATTTTCAACAATATGTCATATTCTACCACATTTAAATAATTTGATAGGAGACTTACCTTTGTATATTCCACTTCCCTTCTGGAACCTTCTTACAAAATTTTCTATTTGTTCATCAAGGTTGTTATCCTTGTATTTTGTCTTATTTATGGATTTAAAGGATGCTTCATTGTTTGGCTGGTCACTTTCTGTACCTGTTCTCATTTCATATGCTATAAGAGACCCATGGAATTCATCCATTGTCATTTTGATCAAGTTGATAGTTTCTTCAATGGCAAAGACCTTAGCATCATACTTCAAGAGAAGTGATATCAACACTTTTTGTACAACCAAGGATTCATAGATATCTTCACCTAATCCTATGATAGCATTAAAAACTTCATCAACTCTAAGAAAACAGGTTCCAATATCTTATGTTTCATTCATCTTCAAATTTTCAAATTCTTCTCTATGTCATTGAAGCTTGACCTACTTAACTTTTGGATCACCTTCGTAGATAATATTGAGTTTGTCCCATAGATCTTTAGCAGTGTTGCAGCCCATCACTTTGCTAGAAATGGTTGGTGCCAATTCTCCTAGAATAACATTTCTGGCTTTTGAATTACAACTCATAAGCTTCTTCTCATTTGGGTTGGTTGGAGCATTATTTGGGATTACATAGCCATTTAAAACCGAGTACCAAATGTATACTCCCAAAGTTGTTAGGTAATTTTTCACTTTATCACTCCAATATGCATAATTTCTTCCATCAAATCTTTGAATCCCATTTGAAATGTGCTCATGGTCATCCATCTTTGCTTAGGATTTTCCTTCTAGTGGTTTAAACTGTTCTCAAGGCAACCTGCTCTGAAACCAATTGTTGATACTGAGACGGGGGTGAATCAGTATCAAGTACAATTTATAACCTTTTTCAACTTATACTTAAACCATTAAGTTATATCCAATGAGAAATGAACAATAGTATAAGAGTTACACCAATACACCACAATACAACATGCACAATATATGATAAATGATCATTAGTTATTGTTCAAGGGAAGTAATGACTTCCAAAGGTAGCTACAGGTTCCAAATGTAAAGGGAGGGATAAACCTCCAAGAGGAAGATACAATCCTCCAATATCAAGAGAGTTTTGAAATCTCCATCCCTGCTCCTTCCTTCCACCCAAGAATATATGAGAGATAATAAAACTTTACATTAAATCATCACCATCAACCAACCATTTGTTGGTAGTATGGCTGCCGTTAGACCAAAACCCATAGGTGATTGGTAAACTCACCACCGCCAGATTTCAAGGATCCACGATAGGCGATTAGTCCCTTTTCACTATACACCGGGGAGCGTTGACTACTTGCAATTTCATGCAACAATCTCCCCCTCAGCGCGAGCTGAATGTGTATCAAACTCGTGACCTCTAGCTATTATACCATTTGTTGGTAGTACGACTTCCATTATACCGAAACCCACAGGTGATTGGTAAACTCACCACCACCATATTTTAAGGATCCACGAGAGGCGATTAGTCCCTTTTCACGATACACCAGGGAGCGTTGACTACTTGCAATTCCGTGCAATACCATCACATAGAACCTGATAATGCTTCCTGAGACTTCTTCAACTTCTGAAATTCTTCAATTATTCGAATACTCTGATCCTGTAGATAACATTAATGAATCTATTATTTGAAACTTCTCCAAGTTTCACTCCTTAAATCCTCCCCAAAACTAAGTTATAGAGAGAATGGTAGACCTTGTTCAATTCTGGTTTATTCAGGAGAGTGAAATTGTACAGAATCCCTTGCGCTCAATATTTAACATCATATTTTGAAACTCACACAAAATAAACTACAATCTATAATATTTCCAATGAAATTTGTCTCACTTCATTTGGATTCTCTATGAAGAAGTTATGACTGTTTTACCTGGAACACCTGTTTATTGACTAGCTTCAGGACTACTCAAAAGCCCTATCTTCCACAAAGTGTATCTCCAAAATTATAGAGAATAAAGAGATGAATTCTTTACCACAGGAACCGTGATATGTCTTGTCAATACCATATCAATTTCACCATCTGAATTGTTCTACAAAACAAGTTATAGAGAAAATGGTAAGATGACATGTGAATAACATACCTTAGAAAACATCACCAAAAGACTTCACCCTCCCTTGAATCTGACCTTCTTTACTTCTGATTTCCTTTGAAATTAGACTTGTACATAAAATGAATGTATAATGATATGTATTTATACCATTTATGTCACTTTATTTTAACATTAGGGATGACCTGAAACTTTCTTATTTTGTAATTTTTTTCTTTAATTGGCTTCGGGGAAGACCTGTATTTCCTTCTTCAATTCACTTTGTAATCTTCAAAAATTCATTTATCCTCAAACACGAGGATCCACATGATGTGCCACATACCATCGAAAACAAAATGATGTATAATATCCATCCATGGGTGTTTTATCTGCATGTGCATTTTCCTTCATGTCCAAATACCTTCATCAATCTTGCGGTCCAAAACCAATGACTAGGGTTGACATCAATGGCAAGAACCAATATTCCAACAACTTGGTGGGATCATCTTAATCTCTTTAACCATCTCTCTTTCCCCTATATAAAGAGGGATTTCTCATGGAAAAGGTTGAGGTTAATGAACGTTGAATAGGATAAGAATTGTATGAGGAATTCTTCTTCAGTTCATACTTGAGGGCTTCATTTTGGTTCATCAAGTCATTGTGGATCTTCTTCATGCATGTTTGGAGAAAGTGTGTGTTGGAGCAAAGGGCCACTGAAAGGGGACCTTGCAACATCAATTATTTTGGTTGTATCTACCACTTTTACTTAATATAATGTAGTGATATGTTTCTTTCCCATAAAACCATTTTAGTTTTATTGTATGATTCCTTGATCACATGCATAAGTTTTCATTGAGTATAATATTGTTTCTTTCACTTTGGTTGGTTTGTGTTCCCTTGCAGATCCAATATCATAGGAGCACTGGAGTAGAGAAAGGACAACAAAGATACAAAGAAGTTATATTTAAACGATATGTCACTCATCTCTTGTTTGATAGTAAATTCAATTATTAGAGCTTAGGGAAAGAGTCATGTCCTGTCTTGTTTCGTTCTAGATCTAGGTGGATCTAGGGAGATCAGTTTATGTCTGTATTTATCGATTAATCCAATAACAAGGATACAATATGAATATTTTTCATAGAATCAAGGAGGAGACAATAGATGACATGGGAAAAATAATTCCAGGAATCTATGCAGCATTGGACAATAGACAAGCATATTATCAATCCCACATGAATGAAGTGGAAGGTAAGATTAATAATCAACCCATAACTATTTTAATTGATTCTGGAGACTACCATATTTATATATTTCCAAAGCTAATGGAAATGTTTAAATTGAAGAAAATTAGGCATAAAAGTTCTTGGTTAGCTCAGATAGCTACCAAAAGGAAGAGAAGAATTAATGATCTTGTTAAAGAATTCCCTATAAACATGAATGGAACTAACACTAAGAAAAATTTGAACATCATATCACTTTCCTCTTATGGCTACTTGATTTGAATGGATTGGCTAGAAAATCATCATGTTGTTTTAGATTACTATAACAAAGTTTTAACATGTCTTGATGAAGAAGAGAATCCAAGGACAGTGCAAGGTATTCCAATTCCTATACTTTTCTAAGATATTTCAGCATTATAGCTGAAAATAATTTTTAGAAAAGGGTGTCAGATTATGAAGCCCATATGGAAGAGCCATTGAAGGATAATGATCCATGACTTCAAGATTATCCATTCTTGAGGGAGCTTGAAGATGTGTTTGAGGAGTTGTCATGATTTCCACCGAGGAGGGATATATACTTCTGTATTGACTTAATTCTTGGAGATTCCCTAGTATCCAAGAATCCATATAGAATCATGAGGTAAGAGATAAATATTTTTCAAATGCATCTAGAAGAATTTTTAAATAAAGGGTACATATTCCCAAGTGTTTCTCCTTGGGATTCCCCATCTCTTTTTGTCAAAAGGAAAGATCGAACTATGATGTTATCTATTGAGTTCAAACAAGTGAATAAGGTTACAATCAAGAACAAATGTCATTTTTCCAGGGATCGATGATCTCTTTGATCAACTAAAAGGAACAAAGATATTATCCAATATTGATTTGAGGTTAGGATATCATCAAGTGAGAATAAAAAAAAATGATTCTAGCAAAACAACCTTTATGAGAAGGTATGGACACTATTAATTTGTGGTGGTTCCTTTTTTATTGACAAATGAACTTGGTACATTTATCTGTCTAGTGAATGGAATGTTCATAGATTTCTTGGACAAGTTTGTTATTGTATTATTGGATGATGTTCTCATCTATTCCAAGATGGAGGAGGAGCATGAGAAACATTTGAGGATGGTGCTACAAGTGTTGAGAGAATTCCAATTGTATGCCAAATTGAGTAAATGCACTCTATATCGAAAACAAATCCATTATTTAGGTCAGATTGTTTCAGAAGAGGGAATGGTAGAGGATGGATGAAATATTCAAGAAATCAGTATTTAGCCATCACCAACAAAAATTTCCGAGGACATATCATTTATGAGTCTACCTGGTTACTAAATGATATTCATTGCAGGATTCTGCAAAATTTCACACCCAATAACACCTTTGCAAAAGAAAGGAGTAAAGTTTTAATGAAATGAAAAACATGAAGAAAAATTACAATTCTTAAAGGATTTTTTAACTAATTCACTTATTTTAAAACTTGCAAATCTAGATGAGGATCTTGTTTTGTGCATCGATGCATGCAAGGAAGGGATTGATGAAGATATTATGCAAAAAAGACATGTAATTTATTACGAGTCTAGAAAATTGAATTGCATGAGATAAGTTATGCCACATATGACTTAAATTTAGCATCCATAGTACATTCCTTAAGGATGTGGAAGCATTACCTCATGGGAAGAAAATTTGAATTAAGGATAGACCATAGTGGTCTCAAACATGTATTTCAACAAACAACACCAAATTCTATAAAAATTAGATGGATGGAATTTATTAGCGAATATAAATTTGATATCAAACACATAAAGGGAAAATAGAACAAGTTGGTTGATGCATTCAATAGAAGGGTTCATAAAATGCATGTTGTAGCCATTAGTATGTACATGAAAGATTTAAAATATATAATTCTCGAGGCCATAACAAGATATCAATATTATGTGAAAGTTAAAGGAATCTTATAGTAGAATGATATACAAAAAAATATATGGATTACAAGCTAGAAGGCCATGGAATCCTCTTATTTCAAAATAGAGTTTTTTCTCATAATTCTCAGGAATTAAGAAATTTGTTTCTGAAGAAGATGCATAATGTGTCATATGCTAGACGTCAAGGACATCACAAAACTATTACAGTTGTAAGAGGAAAATATCTTTGTCCTGGTATGAAGAAAGATGCCAATGATTATTTGGCTAGATGCATGGAATGTGATAAGGTAAATGCTGAGAACAGACACCCAATGGGGTTGGTACAAAAATTTCCCATTCTTGAATTGAAATGAAAAGTTGTTAATCTAGATTTTATTAGAACATTTCCTATGAAAAAAGGCAACATGATTCCATCATGGTAGTGGTGGACAAACTCACAAAGGATGCACATTTCATTCCTGTAAAAGTAATTCATAAGGAAGCCAATATTGCATAAATTTATATGAGAGAAATTTATAGGATACATTTTGTTCCCAAGGCAATAGTGTGGAATTGAGATCCCAAGTTCACTTCCAATTTTTTTTAAGGAGTTGTTCAAGGGATTTGAGACAAATTTTAATTTCAGTGCAACATATCACCTAGAGTCAGATGGATAGACAAAAATAATTAATAGGATAATTGAATATATGTAATGGACAAGACTTCTAAGTGGGAGAACTATAGACATTTAGTTGAGCTTCCAAAGAAAAATGTGTATACAAAACCATTGAATATAAGCTCGTTTGAAGCATTATATGGCCGAAAATGCAACACACTAGTAAGTTGGGATACCTCAACATAAAAAGTTGTGATTGGGCCAAAGTTTTTAAAGGAAATGGAAGAAAAAATGGTAAAAATAAGGAACACTTTAAAAGTTACAAAATATCAGTAGAAGAGATATGCTTATAGAAATAGAACAAAAAGAGAAATCAAAGTGGGAAAGAATGTGTTTTTAAAACTTAAATCGAAGAGAAGCTCATTGAAAATGGGAAGTTGCCCAAAATTGGTAGAAAGATATTGTAGTCCTTTTGAGGTCTTAGAAAACATAGGATTAGTTGCATAAATGCTAGCATTACTTGCATCTATGAGAATTCATAATGTGTTCCATGTGTCTTTATTAAAAAAATATGTACATAATCCTAGTCATGTGATTGATTGGAATGTGATCGAGGTGGAACACAAAGGGGATTTCTAGGTGAAACTAATGCACATCCTAGAATGAAAATTCAAAGTTATTAGGAACAAATCGATTTTCTTGGTAAAGGTTCAATGGACCTATTATGGTCCTAAATATGCTACATTGGAGCATGAAGAATCCATGTGGGGAGCATACCCACAAAGTTTTGAAAATTTTGCATAAAATTGAATGTACATTTATACATAAGGAAATGAAGAGTCCATTTTGGTAGCTAAAGTTCTTGGAGCCAAAAATATGATATTTTTTGTCCAACTGATGTGGGTTGAGAGGAAAAGGGATTTTTGCGTTGGAATTGTTGCATGAGTCATTTTGATGTAATGTTTTTATATATGTCAATGTGTAAATTGTATGGTTATGTGCACTAAGGACAATGCAATTTGTACGGGGAGGGAAATGTAACATCCTTGTTTTCAAACCTAAAACTTGAAATGTATATTGTAGATATAGTATATGTCCAATAGAGATGTGTTGTATATTGAAAATATAGTATATGGTTGAGAGATGAAGTGATGTAATATGTAAATGATGTAAATTGAATATAATGAATAAAATGTATCGCCAACTGTAGATAGAAACACACATATATTTGGGTCCTAAGTATACAAAAGAGAGGAAAGGGGTCCAAGGGCGAGGGTTTACCCATATATATTAAACCAAAGACCATTTCTTATGTCCTTCTGATGCAGGAGCATCACCAACGTCAACCGAGCGTGGGGCAAGCGCCAACACATTTTAGACACATGATAAATTGTTTAAAAACTTTTGAACATGGATGCACCAAACGTAAATGTAATAGTTAAGGAGAGGTGTACTTATAGATTGTAATCAGACCTTGAGAAACCCGCTCTCGTCTGAAGGACTAAAAAGGCATTTATGTTAGTAGGTAGTTTTGAATTCTCAGATTAGACAGTTTTAGGAGTGGAGGGAAAACAGATATAGACACCCTCATTGTAGTATTGTATGAAAGTGAAGAACATTACCAAGAGAAGAGAATACAGAGCTGGAACAGAGAAACTGTGTTTGAAAAACACCCATGTATAGAGAATTGAGTTAATAGAAGAAGTCTTAATTCAAATTCATGGCATTGTATTTGTTTCTTGTATGCGTATGCTGAATGGTATGTTCATGGTTTTACTCTTTCTGTTATACATTTTCTTTTATCCTATGTATGAAGGATTTCTTGTTAAATGTTTGAAGTCTGAGAGAGGGAGAGTAAGGAATGAGTTTCAAATGTTTCTCTCTCTGAGCAAGGATTCCTGGAAGGAGTGCAGTTGAATTGTCCACAAGGTGTGCGTTGACAAAGAATTCAGAGATTTGTTTATGGAATTCTCAGATAGAACAACTTTTGTTCTCATTTCCTCTGAAGGGAAGATTTGACGCAGGAGTCGTGCAAGGTGTGCATAGACCAAGCTTGAATCTAGGGTTTGAAACCTGAGAAACTATTGAAGGAATGTTGCTGTAAGGAGTGCGTGGAGTCAAAGGTGTTCAACACTGGAGTGTTTGAAGGTTTGTCGCAAGGAGTGCATGCAGGAGTTTCTGAAAGACTTGAAGTCGTGGAAAACCTCAGAAGGATTCGAACCTACAAAGTTGTCGAAGGGAAGAGATGGACGATTAAAATTCTTCATAGAGAATTTGCAAAATCCTACCAGCCTTCTGATCTGACAGAGAAGGAAGGAGGTTACGACTATTTCCAAGGTTCAAGCTTAGGAGATCGTGAGCCGTTGGATCCTCACTTAGATACCCTTCAGTCGTGGGATCTGACAGGATTTGCATGAGGGTTAAACTCTCACAAGTAGAGTGAAGGTCCCGAAAGATGTAAGGATATCGAGGTTTCTGAATTTGAGGTATCGGAAGTCTCGAGGACAGGAGATCGGGTCACTTCATAGTGAAAAATCTTGATTTTGATCTGGATTGTCCATCTCTTGAGACACGTGATGGAGATCAAGAACCCATCAGTATTTCGGCTACCGGGGTTTTGATTTGATAGTTAAACTGTGACATCAGGGAATCGCAAGTCACGAAATCCTAAGACCGAGTCAGGATCGCCCGTCAGTTGAGACATGTGGGCGATGATCGAGAGCCCGTCGACATTTTGCATGTCGAGATTTCGGGGTTCAAGAGGACAGGAGGATATCGGCATTTGATTTCACGAAATCATGAAATGATCGAGCACCTTCCATCATAGGAGGATGCGTGGAGGAAATCTGAGAATTCAGAAAAAAACCTGATAGGAGAGTCCATCGACATTTCAGGATTTGGCATTTCGCGAATCCTGAAGACAGGAAGCACACACATTTTGGAAATGCAAAGTCTGAAACCCCGACAAGCTAGAAAGCTCCATTGTGGGGCCAGGTGATGTCATTTTGTCATATCAGAGGATCAAAAATTGAAACTTCGGGAGTTCCAAGGGGAAGAACCCATAGGCATTTAGGTGTTTCAAAACCCAAAATCACTAAGCGATGAGGACTGTCCATCTCGAGGGGACGCATGGCAAAAATATAGGTTTTCGAAGAAAAATCTCGAAAGGGAATCCATTTCGAAAAATCGGGACTCAGAGGATCGATAATCTTGAGGACAAAGGGTCCATGCGTTTCGGCATTTGAAAGCCTGAAATCGCGAAAGACATAGGACTGCGGTCATATGGAAAAGTGGTCACATGGACCAGAAGGTAGCCATGGGGACTAAACGCTGTTGAAAGCATTTTGGCATTTTGGGATATCAGAGATCGAGGGATCGAGAAGACTGAGGTTCTCGACAACGAGAATCGCGAAACCCCGAAACCTGAAATTTCTGTCGGGAAGAGATCAGGTATGCGCAGAAGCCGTGACAGGGGAAAAGGAAGGGCCTATGAATTGGGTTTTTAAAAGAGATTCTAGTGAGGAATTGAAAGAGCCACTTCGACTCGATGGTGAAATTAGAATGATCCATTAAGACCGGGAGGTCAGCACAGAGACTGCGGCCGAGGCAGAGGGGCCTAGTCTGCGTCAAGTTTGGTATCAAAGAACAGAAAGGTTTCTTTTCTTTCTATAGCAAGGAAAAGGAAGATTCACCATGCCACTGAGAAGAAGGGACAGGCAAACACCTGATCCGCTAGAGGAAATGGAAATACCAAGAAGAAGAGGCAGGCAGATGCCTAACCCAACCATGGCAAGAGAAATGTGTGATTTACGCGCCAGACTTGAGGACATGGAGACAACACAGAGATGCACAGTCGATGATGGGGATCTTAGTGATTCCAAAAGTGAAAATGAAGTTGAACATGAAGAAGAAGAAATTTCAGCAGAAGATGCCACAAATGAACGTTTGATTAGAGTTTTCGCAAGGATGGGTGCTAGGGGAAAAATGGACATCCCAGTTTATGAGGGAAACCTAGATGCTGAAGAGATTCTAGTCTAGATTAGAGCTCTGGACACTTATTTTGACTATGAAGATGTCGAGGAAGACAAGAAGTTCAGACATGTTGTAACAAGATTGAAAGGACATGCAACATTGTGCTGGGATGAACTACAAGCTGACAGATGCTGCAAAGGCAAGCAGAAAATCAAGAGTTTGGATAGGATGATTGCAAAGATGAAGGAAAAATTCTTTTCCAGGGATTACCAGATTACTTTATTTTGAAGAATGCAAAATTTGAGATGGAAGCTGATGACAGTGAAGGAATATACTGAAGAATTCTACAGGCTGAACATCAGGGCAGGTCATCGGGAAAGCGATGATGAAAAGGTTGTCAGGTACATGAATGGCCTGAGATACGACATTCAGGATGAGAAGAGCATGCTGACCATCTGAATGGTGGAAGATTCTTATCATATGGCTCTAAAAGCTGAAGAGAAGCTGAGCTGAAAACAAGGTCAGAGAGGCTGAGGCAGAAGTCAAGCTAGAGGCAAATCAGTTGCCCAGTATAGAAATCTAAAACACAANATGCTGAAGGTGGAAGATTGTTGATGATGCGAAAAGCTCTTTTGACACTAGAGAAGGAGGTGGAGAGTTCAGTCCAAAGAAACAAACTTTTTCAGACTGGTTGCAAAACCAAGGACAGGGTATGCAAGGTCATTATGGATAGTGGTAGCATGAATAATCTCGTTTCAATGGAGATAGTAGAAAAGTTGGAGCTAGAGACGATTGAACATCCAAGTCCATATAGAGTTTCATGGCTGCAAAAAGGACATCAGGTAAATGTCACTAAATAATGTTTAGTTGAATTTAAGATAGGAGGATATAATGATAAGATACTCTGTGATGTTATTCCCATGGATGTTTGTCATCTATTGCTGGGTAGACTATGGAAATATGA
>JASDQU010205454.1:15701-28783 GCA_032191745.1 Picea mariana
AAGCAACACAATACTTCTCATGAGCGGGAAGGAACTTCTTACAGAGGTTAAGAAGAAGGAGGAACCGCAATTCATTGTGGTCAGGAAGCCAAAGATTGTTTTAACCAGCACAAGGGTAGATGATTTACCAGAAGAGGTTCAAGAACTGTTGGAAGAGTTCGCTGACATAGTAGTGGACGAACTACCTCGTTTGTTGCCACTAATCATAAGTGTGAGTCATCATATTGATCTCATACCTGGAGCTAGTTTGCCAAACAAAGCAGCATACAGATTAACACTGTAGGAGAATGAAAAGGTCAAGAGACAAGTGAAGGATTTGTTGGAAAAAGGGTTGGTTAGAGAAAGCATGAGTCCATGTGTTGTTTCGATAGTACTCAGTCCAAAGAAAGACGAAGGTTGGAGGATGTGTACTAATTCAAGGGAAATCAACAAGATAACCATCAGGTACAGATTTCCATTGCCAAGGATGGATGATCTGATGGATTTCTTAAGTGGAGCAAATTTTTTTTCGAAGATTGATTTGAAAAGCGGATATCACCAGATTCGTATGAGATAAGGTGATGAATGGAAGAAAGCCTTCAAGACTAACGAAGGGTTGTATGAATGGCTTGTTATGCCGTTTGTCTTAACGAATGCACCAAGTACCTTCATGAGGCTGATGAACGAAGTCCTGAAGGAATTCATTGGAAAATTTGTCATTGTGTATCTGGATGACATACTGATCTTCAGTAAAATAGAGACAGAGCATCTAAAACACTTAGCTACAGTGATGAAGAGATTACAACAAGAGAAGTTGTTGATAAACATGAAGAAATCCTCATTCATGAAGACATAACTCATCTATTTGGGTTTTGTTATTTCTGCAGATAAATTGAGGATGGATCCAGATAAGGTGGAGGTGATCAAGAATTGGCCATCATCGAAGAGCATATTTGAGGTGAGAAGTTTTCAAGGATTGGCTAGTTTCTACCAGAAGTTCATCAAGAATTTCAGTGGAATTAGTGCACCGATGATGGACACCATGAAGAAGACACACAAATATTTTCACTGGACAGAAGAGGCTGAGAAGAGTTTTAATCTGTTGAAGAGGAAAATCACGGAACAACCAATCCTGGTGTTGCCTGATTTCCAAAAGACATTTCAAGTGAAATGCGATGCAAGTGGATTTGCAATAGGGGTAGTCTTGAGTCAAGAAGACAGGCCGATAGAATAATTCAACGAGAAGCTGAACGAAGCGAAGGTGAAATACTCCATGTATGACAAGGAGTTTTATGTTATTATTTAGGCATTAAAGAAATGGAGACATTACTTGATCCCGAAGGAGTTTGTCTTATACAGTGACAATCATGCACTGCAGTTTGTGACTCAACAGGAAAAGTTGAATCAAAGACATGTAAAATGGGTTGAATACATACAGAACTTTACTTTTGTAATCAATCATATTTCTGGAACTGCTAACAAGGTTGTGGATGCTTTGAGCAGGAAATGTTTGTTGTTGCAGGAGTTCAGAGTTAAAACAATGGGTTTTGATGATCTCAGGAACATGTACAGAGATGATCCAGATTTTAAGGAGGAGTATGAAGCAGCTGAGAATCAAATTCTCAGGGACATAAGTCAATGGAAAAAATACATGATCCAAGAAGGATTACTATTTAAAGGTAATCAACTCTATATTCCAAAATGCTCCATGAGGGAGAATTTGCTGAAGGAGAAACATAGTGGAGGATTGGCCGGACATTTTGGTCATGACAAGACATTCACAAAATTGAATGAGTCATATTTTTGGCTGGGAATGCGAGTAGATGTCAAGATATTTGTGGATAGATGTAGAATTTGTCAGCATTCGAAGGGAAAGAGACAGAATGCAGGATTTTATCAACCATTTCCCATACCTGAGAGGCCGTGGGATGTAGTTAGCATGGACTTCATATTGGGGTTGCCAAGAACACAAAGAGGGTTTGACTCAATCTTTGTGGTAGTGGATAGATTTTCCAAAATGGCACACTTCATACCATGTCAAAAAACCAGTGACGCAACTCACATTGCGAATCTATTTCTCAAAGAAGTCATTCGACTTCACAGCTTACCAAGGAGCATAGTTTCGAATCGAGACACTAAGTTCGTGGGACACTTCTGGAGAACCTTATGGAAAAAGATGGGAACAAATTTATCATTCATTTCATCTTATCAACCTCAGATGGATGGACAAACAGAAGTCATGAACAGGAGTTTAGTAGACTTGCCGAGGATCTTGGTGACAGAAAACCACAGCCAGTGGGACAACACATTACCATAGGAAAAATTTGCTTATAATTATTCAATCAATAGAAGAACAGGACAAAGTTCATTTCAAATTGCTTATGTCATGCAACCGAGAGGAATTTTTGAGCTGAGGGATTTAGAACAGATTGCGACTAGGAGCACTAGTGCAGAAGATTTCGTAGAGGCGATGAAAGAACTTCATAGCCAAGTGAAGGAGCGTTTACAGAACTCGAGCCAAGAATATAAGTGCAGGGTAGATCAACACAAGAGACAACTTCAATTTTAGGTTGGTGATTTGATTCTGGCACATCTGAGAAAGGAAAGGTTCCCGAAGGGGACATATAACAAACTGAAGATGAAGAAGATTGGACCATGTAAGGTCTTGAAGAAATTTGGAGCAAATGCTTATGAGATTGAATTACCCAATGGGATCAAAATTTCTCCGATATTCAATGTCTCAGATTTGTACCCATACAAAAATGAAGAAACAAGAACAAGTGATGAAAAACCAGAGATCCAGTGGAAAAAGCAAATGCTTGCTGCAGAGAAGCCATGGATGGAAAACATACTAGACAAAAGAATTAGCAAGAAGAGCAGAAGAAAACAATACTTTGAATACTTGGTCAAGTGGAAGGGACATCCAGTTAAAGATGTTAGCTGGGAGAATGAAGCAGAGATTCAGAAGCATGGATAGACCGTGCGAGATCTCATGGATAGGAGCCCATGAAAATTTTCAAGCGAGGGAGTATGATGCAGGAGCATCACCAACATCAAGCGAGCATGGGGCAAGCGCCAACACATTTTAGACACATGATAAATTGTTTAAAAACTTTTGAAGATGGATGAACCAAACATAAATGTAATAGTTAAGGAGAGGCATACTTATAGATTGTAATCAAACCTTGAGCAACCCGCTCTCGTTTAAAGGACTAAGAAGAAATTTATGTTAGTAGGTAGCTTTGAATTCTCAGATTAGACAGTTTTAGGAGTGGAGGGAAAATGGATATAGACACCCTCATTGTAGTATTGTATGAAAGTGAAGAACATTACCAAGAGAAGAGCATATAGAGCTACAACAGAGAAACTGTGTTTGAAGAACACCCATGTACAGAGAATTGAGTTAATAGAAGTCTTAATTCTGATTCATGACATTGTATTTGTTTCTTGTATGTGTATGCTGAATGGTATGTTCATGGTTTTACTCTTTCTGTTATACATTTTATTTTATGCTAAGTATGAAGGATTTCTTGTTAAATGTTTTAAGTTTGACAGAGGGAGAGTAAGGAATGAGTTTCAATTGTTTCTCTATCTGAGCAAGGATTCCTGCAAGGAGTGCAATTGAATTGTCCGCAAGGTGTGTGTTAACAAAGAATTCAGAGATTTGTCTCTGGAATTCTCAGATAGGACAACTTTTGTTCTCATTTCCTTTGAAGGGAAGATTTGACGTAGGACTCATGCAAGGTGTGCACAGACCAAGCTTTAATCCAGCGTTTAAAACCTAAGAAACTATTGAAGGACTACTGCTGCAAGGAGGGCGCTGAGTCGAAGGTGTTCAACATTGAAGTGTTTGAAGGTTTGATGCAAGGAGTGCGTGCAAGAGTTTCTGAAAGACTTGAAGTCGTGGAAAACCTCAGAAGGATTTGAACCTGTGAAGTCATCAAAGGGAAGAGACGGACGGTTAAAATTCTTCGTAGAGAATTTGGGAAATCCCGCCAGCCGTCCAATCTGACAAAGAAGCAAGGAGGTTACGACTATTTCCAAGGTTCAAGCTTAGGATATCATGAGTCCTTGGATCCTCACTTAGATACCCATCAGTCGTGGGATCTGACAGGAGTTGCATGAGGGTTAAACTCTCACAAGCAGAGTGAAGGTCCTGAAAGACGTCGGGATATCAGGGTTTCTAAATTCAGGGTATCGGAAGTCTCGAGGACAAGAGATCGGGTCACTTCATAGTGAAAAATCTCGATTTTGATCTAGACTGTCCATCTGTTGAGACACGTGATGGAGATCAAGAACCCATCGATAGTTCGGATACCGGGGTTTTGAGTTGATAGAGAAACTGTAACATCGGGGAATCACAAGTTGCGAAATCCCGAGACTAAATCAGGACCGTCCATCAGTTGAGACACGTGGGTGACGATCAAGAGCCCCTCGGCATTTTTCATGTCGGTATTTCGGGGTTCAAGAGGATAGGAAGACATAGGCATTTGATTTTTCGAAATCGTGAAATGATCAAGGACCGTCCATCATAGGAGCACGCGTGGAGGAAATCCAAGAATTCAGAAAAAATCCCAATAGGAAAGTCCATCGGCATTTCGGGATTTGACGTTTCGCGAATCCTGAAGAGAGGAAGCATGCACATTTTGGAACTTTGAAGTCCGAAACCCCGACAGGGTGGAAAGCTTTGTTGTGGGGCCAGCTAACGTCATTTCGTCATATCAGAGGATCGAAAATCAGAACTTCGGGAGTTCCAAGGGGAAGAACCCATAGGCATTTCGGTGTTTCAAAACCCAAAATCATGAAGTGACAAGGACCATCCATTTCGAGGGGACGCGTGGCAACAATCTAGGTTTTCAAAGAAAAATCTCGAAAGGGAAGCCATTTCGGGAAATCAGGACTCGAAGGATCGGGAATCCTAAGGACAAAGGGTCCATGCGTTTCGGCATTTGAAAGTCCGAAATCGCGAAAGACATAGGACTGCAATCATATGGAAAAGTGGTCACATGGAACAGAAGGTAGCCATGGGGACTAAACACTATTGAAGCCATTTCGGCATTTCAGGATATCAAAGATTGAGGGATCGAGAAGACTGATGTTCTCGAAAACGAGAATCGTGAAACCTCGAAACCCAAAATTTATGTTGGGAAGAGATCAGGTATGCGCAGAAGCCATGACAAGGGAAAAGGAAGGACTTGTGAATCGGGTTTTTAATAGATATTCTAGTGAAGAATCGAAAGATCCACTTCGGCTCGAAGGTGAAATTAGAATGATCCATTAAGACCAGGAGGTCAGCGCAGAGACTGTGGCTGATGTAGAGGGGCCTAGTCTATGTCACCTTGTAAATTATCCTTACCATGAACCTTCCATCAGTTGTTGAGTGTGTTGGAGCCCAATCATTGAATTCATGTAAGAGGTTTGGGGTGAGAGTCACTTCCCATAGTTATTGAGAGCATGGGGGATGAATACAATAATCTTGGGGAAGAATTCAAGTCAATCAATGAGGTGAAAGAGAGAAAATTTTTATGGGTAGGAAACCACGTTTGTCACATTCACATTTTTGCATAGAGAGTTATTTTTACATGGAGTTTTATGGCCAATAATCGATTTCTGAGTGTTGAATCTTGAATGAAGCTATTATGAGTATGTTTGGATGTTGTTTGGAGATATAAACTCATCGATAAATATGAAATGTTCCTACTATTAGCGATTTCTTCAAAATTTGTCAAGGAAGCACACATTTTGACTGTTGGCGAATTTTTGTTGCAGATGTAGAATTCCTGAAGTCCTCGCAAGTAGAATTCCTTTCCAACCTATGGTGGAAGCCTCGAAGGGGAGTGGAAATGCCTCAAGGACTATGATAAGTGAAAGGGGTTCCATAACTTGGGTTGTGCAAGTTGAGGGGAAGAAATATCATGGGATAGAATTAGTTGTGAGTTTTAACTGTGAGAGGGAGACATTAGCCATCCTTAGGGGCCACTATCTCTTGTGGATTCATATCCCCAACTCAGGGGTGTATTACTGTTGAGATATGAAACACCAAGGATATATTTGGGAGGAATATTCATCCTTTGTAGTAGGTTGGACATTTTATAAGATAAGTGTTATTTTTGTTGTGTTTACTCATGTATAATGTTGATATAGCTAGTGCGTAATTTACTCTAAAATATATATTTGGTTATTGTTGTTTGTTGGGAGAAAAATGATGTATTTAAATCCCTATTTATATGGTTGAATGTTGTTGTATATTATTTAGTTGTTACTACACACATTTGAACTACCGTATTTACGTTTTTATTGAGCATGGATCACCGAATGAACTTGTATTTCATGCTTTGTGTTATTTTTTGCATTTATATTTATTATTTTAAGTTTTTAGTGGGTCATTTTAGTAGTGATGTGACCTATATGGGGGTTGGGTATATTACAAAATGCATATAAATTATTATTTATTTGTTATTAATAGTTCCCTCTCATTTGAGAGAAATTTTCTCCTTCCTTATTACGTCATCTCTACATGGATCATATGCAATTTTCTCCCTGTATTTTTACTTTTTGGATGACACGTCTATTTTAATACTTCAAAGCTGCGGAGATATTTGTGTATTTTTAAAGATATAGGGGAATCATATACAATACTCAACTACAACTGAATACACATAAAAATACACAAAATACATTTGAATGCACATAAACATACTCATAATGTTGATAAGAGATACAACTCAAACACAAATTGCATTCCATTGAACTAGAAAGTTTATTTATATACATCGAGGAATATTATGGAGTGTCTAGAGTCCTTTGTAGAATTGTCTCAATGTAAAGCCTCTAGAATGGGAGTCTCTTGAATATTTTACAATAAAATTATCCAAAATGGATTCTTACCTACCATAGTAAATGCAACTTTCTCGGGACTAATTATTAATATTCTAACACTTCCCCTTAATTATGATCGATAACAATACTTGCAGTAACCATCAATGCTTCTATGGGATTGAAAACCTCATAACATGATGTCCTACCAGTCTAAGTCTCATCTATGATTCCACATTCCAAAAGACTTGTTTTACATCCTTTTATTTTTCATGTCATTACGGCTCGTCCTATGTTTTACAATTTGTTTTCTTTATTTTTATCCAAACTTGATATTCTTCATACCTTTCCTTCTTTCTTAGATTCAACATTACTTTGGGTGTATTATTCAATATTTCTTCATATTATTTTTGGTGTTCATCTAGTTCCTCTTGTACTTCAGCTACTGCTAATTGAACACTTCTTTCAAACTTTGAAAGATAAAGAAAATCTTCATTTTCATTCATTTCCTTTCCCAATGTTTCATCATCTTCAACATCTTCAATGGTTTCTTTCATTATTTCTTCTTCTTCTACAATTATGATATATTTTCCGTACTCACTTTCATACTTGGGATTTGCAAGCCATTTCTCAAGAAATGCTAGTTCAACATAAAATTCAACATTCACTATATTCTCGTACAGTCTTCAATAACTTTCTTCTCACATTTTGTTGTTTCGAAGGAAGTTTCACATTCTGCTTCATCTTTAATTTAATCATCTGCATGTGTATCTACAGAGTGGACTTCATTTTATTTACGGTGCTTATCATGTTCATCACATACATAGTCACCTTTCTCTTTCTCAAATTCTTCAACATGTTTCTTTGAGTGTTCATGATCATTGAAGTCTCCATGTGTTGTTTATATTCATATGCTTCAACATCCTCTTCAAGAAATCCAATTATTTTTGGGATGTTGAATTCCTCTACTTATTTTTTTACAACAGTCACTTCATTAGCAACTACAAAAATCTGTGGCTTAGCTTGACGTTGATTGGTGTTGCTCCCCCTTTCATTGTGTTCCATATCTAGAATATACCAAGCTTCTTTGGACCTGGTTGTTGTTGGAATTATGGGAAGAATGATCTCATCCAATCCTTAATATATAATGTTGTATGGACTTCGTATGAGAAAGGTATGCCTCCTACAATTTGATCTACCATATCGATCACCATGGTGTGAGTGGGTCCCATGCTAGCATCCATTACCTAGACATGTGGGAATAGACACAGATTGTCTTTTCTAAGAACATTCTGTAAGGTCCAAAACCTTATCACAATTGATGGTTGAGGAGGTCAAAAACCAATTCATATATGCCTATCAAGCTATGCTAAAAACCGGTCCACTAGGAGGAAGAGAGGGTTCCATTATTTTGTATTGTATCTTGTTCCATAGATGAGTAGAACATATAAGAGTGGTATTATGTGAGCATAACAAAGGAGGAGAGATTATTTGGTATTCATTCAAGCTAAGTTTAAAGGGAACTCCACATAGAGTGCCTCTTAATTTGTACTTGCATCGTTTCTATACCAGAGAAAAGAGAGTAGAATAACTTTATCTTCTAGCTGGTTTTTCTCCCATATTGGGTTTCGAAGGTCATATCTTGTTTTATTTGTGGATTGTGTGAATTTGTTTTATTGTTCTCTATTTTCTACATTTTATCTATTTTATCAGTAGCTAAATATTCTAGATGTCTAATGGAAATTAATTTTAATAGTAAATTTTTCAGTATTTTATTATATCTATTGTGATGAATTGTTCTAGTGGAATATCCCTGGAGGTTTACAAATAAAATTTCTACTATCAATATTTTAATTTTACCATATACAACAATTCTTCATGGAATAACCCTGAACGACCTCCATGGCTTTAAACACCTAAAATTCCAATACAAACAACATGATTTTTGGATTTTATGTAACAAAAGAAGAGTGCCAAGAAATCTCATAGTGAAAAGGGTATAATATTGGTGTAGAAACCCCAATAAAATACTATAAATGAGTGTGTGAGGTTCCCTCCATCTTTCACAAACTAAATAGAGCCACAAAAAGGGACATCGATATTTTCTAGGAAGAGGTGTGCAGGATTCCTCATCACTGACCTGTCAAATCCATTTATGTCATGGATTTGTCTCCATCCTCTAATACCATATTGAAAGAGATAGGGGAAATATATACAATACTCATCTACAGTTGAAAACACATATGCATACACAAAATATTGATAAGAGATACATCTGAAATAGAAATTGCATTCCATTCAATTAAAAGGTGTATTTATGTACATGGAGGAAGATTATGAAGTGTCTAGAGTCCTTCATATAAATGCCTCGATGTGAAGCCTCTAGGATGGAAGTCTCCTAAAGATTTTATATACAACTTATTCAAAATGACTTCTCATCTACCATAGTAAATGTGACTTTCTCAAGAGTAATTATTCATATTCTAACAGTTTTTGGATGATACATGGGCTCATGATGCTTCAAACATTTTTCTTATTTGGGAAAAGATTCAATTAAGTCCCTAACTAATGAATTCATGTTGAGTTTTCTGGATGGTCATTGTGTTGATATTTTTGACAATAAAATGAAATTCAGAAGAATTATTTTGATAATTATATACATTTGAATTTTGAAAATGTTTTGACAATTATATAGATTTAAATGTTGAAAAACATGTTCTTTTTAATATATATAATTTTTTTTAGGGTAGTGTGGATGTATCTCATTAGTTAATGTATGGTGCCACATGGAAACTAATTAATGGAGACATGTGGTAATATACAAATAGTGACACATGGCGTGATTTTATTGGATGATAGATGGTAGATTCTTATGGGAAGATTGTTGGAGTACTAAGTGATGACATGTGGGTTGGGTGACTCATCATTGCTGACTGGGAAGATTGGTGGTTGACTGGGCATACAAAATTATTATTATATTCAACAATTTTCCAAGGGTCGAATCCTCCAAGCTCCATAGTTCCTTCTCTTCTATTGTTTTTTGCTAAGTATATCAAACACTTAGTTTTATATATATTAAAGAATCTAATATCTCAATGCATGTGCGATATAATTTCAAACCAGAAATTGTAATTTTATGAAGGGACACACAAAATTCATCCAAGGGCCCACATTTTCCCATCAATTTTGATCGACAGTGGCTGAGTGCTGATCTTGCAAAAGACATAACCTGAGATTTGGGTGTCAAAATCGTGAAAAATGTATACCATTGGAAAGGTATTTCAGCATAGAATATGGTGGTACGTGTTTCAAGTGCTTAAAGTTTATACATTTTTCTCATAAATTAAAATATATGTCAACTTCATTTGTTTTAATGGCTCTGCGTGACAACTCAACTTCACAAGCTCATATCTTGAGATTCAGGCGACAGATTTAGGAAAATTTATATCATTGTATATATAATATGATTAAGAGCACATCATAAGTGTTTTACATGGATAAAAAGTTGGTTTTCACTTCCATAAAATTAAATTACAGTCGTCCTCTTTTAGTGGAGAATTAATTTAAAAAATAAAAGTTTAATTAAAAACTTTTATTAAAACATGAGAGGTACCCATTTTCAACATACATATATTATTGATGTAAGTTCATTAATGAGGAATTTATTAAAGGGAATGTTCCAAGAAAATACTTGTACGGGAATTTCTATAAGGGAGAAACCGTAACTGCTTAAGCAATTAGAAAATATCTCCTTAAAAAGAGAAGGGAGACTTCATCAAAAATAGGAAGAATAAGTATTGTCAAAGGGGGAGGGAGGAAGATTAGAGGAAGAAGAAGGTACAACCATGGATACACAATCACTATTCTAATCAGAATAAATAAATCTCCATCTTCTCCATTTGTTTTTATATATTCTTCTACACCACTTCTCATAGTTTTATGGTTGAATCTTAGAGTTGGGCAGAAGGTACAGTTGTTGAGTGTTATTCTTACATTATTCTAAGATATTTTATTATATGATCATAGAGCATTTGAAGCCACCTATCTGTTTGTCAAATATTTTGTAATGAAGAACATATTTCATAAATAAAACTCCATAAAGAACTATTTCAGGTTTGATCTCGACTGTGCTTTGTAACCCTATTTTCAAAGTATAAAGTATTTGAGGTTGACCTATCCATTTTTTTTTTTTGATATTGATTGCAATAATATCTTAAAGTTTTTTGAGATGATAAAATCATTCTCTCCTATGAATAAGATATCGATGTCTTTATATATTGTTAATAAGAGTGTGTGTGATGTTGATCAAAATTTAATTTTGATGTTGAAGCCCTACTTCAATATTTTCTTTCGATGCACATAAATATTGTACTCGGGTTATTGAATAAATATTTTATTTCATAACTTCAATCAATAAATATTTAGGGTTTTCTTCCTAGCACTCTCTTAAACCAATATATCACATATATATCTTTTAGACCAAGAGGAGTACCACCTCTCTAAAAACGAAGGGGGACTAACATCCTCGTGAAGTTGTCATTTCATTCCTGATGGATTCAAGCATCAACATGTAGGATGGAGTGAGGGGTCATTATTGATGCCAATGGATTGGAGAAGCTATCTTTCGGGTTGGGTCATGCCACAAAAACTAGGCCATATTTTATTGCTCTTTTCGTGGAGCTTCGACTTGTAATAACAAAAAAAATTAAGAAACTAGTGGTTCTAGGTGACTCCCATATTGTTATCAAATACATATGAGATCATAGTAATAAATATTCAGAGAAGGGTAACCATTTACAATTGTTTATCATTCAAGAGTTGGATAATGTTGATGAAATTTTCTTCTTCCATACCTTGATGGAACATAATAAAATAACATATGAGTTAGCTAACAAGGGAGCCCTTCTAAAATTTGGTTTGCAAAGTATTAAAAAAAACTAGTCTTTGGTTCACCCCCAAGAGTTGGATAATTTTGATGAAATATACGAAGATGATTTAGCTTAGAAAGATCCCTTATAAAACTTGGTATCCTAATTATTATTCAACACCAATTTGTTGTTTAACTCTAATAAGGGATCCCTTCTAAAACTTGGTATACTAAGTATTAATCGACACTACTCTATGTTTTACCCCTAAGCATTTTACAAAAACCTTCCATATTGTCTCTTTAAAACTTTGTAAAAATGAGTTTTAACATAATCCTTTTTACATTTTGTGTTTTTTAATATTCTCTCATGCTCTAAGGATTTTTTGTGTTCCCCCATAACCCTCTCACATTTATATCCCATTTTTTTATATCTCCCTTCAGTCCAATCCTTCTATCTGAAGCTTCCTTCTACCTCATATGTTAGCAACCATTTCTCAATGTGGGTTATTTTGACCTTGGGTAGTGATGAGTCTTCGGTCACATTTATTTTAGGTGAATGTAGGTTCACACCTTGGTTCTCTCTCATTACATAGAATAGGATATTTTTGTGGTTGGGGATAGCTTGTTCCTGTGCTCATTTTAGTGGGATTCGAACCTTTATGCCCATCCCTTCCCATGTCTTCATCAAGTAGTCCCATATCCTTCAAGTGCGTCCATGATTTTGCTTCTATTTTTTAGGTGAGTCTCTTGACATTTCAATGTGACTTGACTTAGTCCATGTTGGCAGCCAACCCAATTTTTTTTCGATTACTCTCGAAAGCTGCCTACACCCCTTGCGGTATCATGAAAAATCATTGTCGCATTGTGTTAATGGACATGTGTCTCGTTTTTTCAACCATTACAATTCAATTTCGACTCAGTTTTCACAATTGCAAATGTGAAAACACCTATCTTGTTGATTATACTGTCGTCGTCTTTTTGATTTGTTGGTTGATACTCGATCACTGGTGTATCGTATGATTGATAAAGGTTTTACAAGACTTATGTTATTGATCATTGTCTTACCTTGATTACGCATTTGGATATATTCCACCATTAAACCTTTGGGCATGAAAGTTATTGGTCTTATTTATGAAAATTATAACGTATTTGCTCATATTGTTTTATTCTTGTTATGGTTTTCATTTGATTATCATATGAAAACATTGCATTGTGTGGCTCTAAGGTGTTGGAATACAAACGCATGTGATATACACCAAATATAATGGCAAGTTTGTAAAGGTATGATAACTATGGTTTTGATGGCGCATAAGTTGATCTTATTCGATTTTGGGAAATCGATTCTTGGCATACTATGCTTGCAAAGCAGATTATACGATGAGTATAAAACCCCGAGCTATCAGTTAGCAATAAACCTTGT
>JASDQU010205456.1:7519-19804 GCA_032191745.1 Picea mariana
CGCTTCCATTGATTTGTTTTAATTGTGATGGTATTGGTCATTTTTCTAAAAAATGTCCTCATGAAGAAAATAAAATAAATGAAGAAGATGATTCATATAGAAAACAAACATATAAAGAGAAAAGAACCAAAAATAAATTCTTAAAGAAAATTTTGTGTACCAAAGAAGACAACTCCTCATCAGATGAAGATGAAGTCAATGAAAGTGAGACATAAAGAGATCTATTAATGGAAGTATAAGAATCTGATAAAGAAGACACATAAGAAGAATATGAAGAGACAAAAGTTGACTATAGAGAAGAATTGTTGAGTGCCATAGATTTTATAAAAAGGGAAAAGAAGAAAAACAAATCACTACAAGAAGAACTAAAAAKAAAAGAGGAAACACAAAATTCCAACTCTGAAGAATTGGATTAGATGATATCTAATTTAAAAATTCAAGTTGAAGAAGAAAAAAGAATCGAAAAATCACTTAAAGAACAATTGGAAGAAAAGGACATGATCAATGGAAATTTGGAAGCAGAGATTGTCACATTGAGAAAAGACCTTCAACAAAAAAATATCTAGAATAGCTCAAATTTTTTGGATAACATTATCAACAATCAGAGACCACATCGTGACAATTCTAGGCTAGAATACAATCAGAAAAAAAAGTCTCAAGCTCATGGAAAAACTATTTTTCAAGAAACACAACCAAAAAGCTATGCAGAGACAATCAGAAGAGACAAGAAGGATCACATGGACACTCCTCCACCTAGAAGATTCATATTTTAGAATCAGCGACAACAACAGTAAGAAACAAGCAGGCCTCGGGAAGAAGAAGGATTCAAAAGAGTAACTCCTTTCAGAATATCTTCAACTCCAGGTATCAAACTATCTTTTTTGGTTTATGTTATGCATGTAATAATTTTGGACATAAAGTTGTAAATTAAAGAGCCAATAGCAGGAACATAAAAAAATTTGAAAGTCATGCACAAAATGGTTATCCAAGAAGGCCCAAGGAAACACAGAGAAGAAGCTACAACGGGTTTTAATAATTGAGCATTGAAGTGGAATGCTACAAGTGCAACAACTTTGGACACATGGCCAAATATTGTAGAATGGAATCCCTCCTAGAGAATGACAACAAAATAACAGCAGTCACAGACATGAATCTCAATAGAGAATATGGATAAGAAATCATAATTAGTATAACAATGAATAATGCACACTCTCTCTACAAGATAAACACAAGAAACATGGTTGGTATATTGACAATGGTTTCTCAAAGAACATGAAAGGCGATGAAGACAAGTTTCTAACATTGAGAAAGGAATTAGATGGACCAGTCTCCTTTGGAAACGATGACTCGGGTAGAATCATTGGAAAGGGCACAGTCAGAATTGGAAACAAAAATACCAAGGCAGAAAATGTTCTACTAGTGGAAGATATGAAACATAATATTCTAAGTGTAAGTCAAATGTGTGACCAAGGTCACAAACTTATGTTCGATTCACAAAAGTGTGAGATAAGAAAAGCAAGTTCATGGAAATTGGTTGCAACAACTTTAATAACTTCAAGCAACATATATGTATTGAGTGAAATTGGAAATGAAAAGTGTTGTCTAGGAAAGGAAGATGAAGTTTGTCTATGGAACAGAAGAATGCGTCACATAAAATTCGATAACCTCATTAAATTCAACAAAAAGGAAGCAATCAAAGAAATTCTCCAGATCACGAAGCCAACCAACACATTATGCAAGCATTGTCAACAAGGAAAGAAAAAAAAGACCAGGTTAAAATCAAAGGAATACTCCACAACAAGACCACTGGAAATTGTGTATACTGATCTATTTGGACAACCTAGAAAAAAGGTTTTAAAGGGTGAGCAATACTTTATGTTATTGTTTGATGATTATATAAGAATGACTGCAGTTTTTTTTCTCAGAAATAAATTAGAAGCATTTTAAAACTTCAAGGTATACAAGGAAATGGTTGAAAATGAAATAGATTAAAAAATCAAATTTTTGAGATTAGACAATGGAGGATATTTTACTTCAAAGGAATTTATGGATTTCTGCAACAATTGTGGAATAAAAAGGAAATTATTTGTTGCTAAAACACCTCAACAAAATGGAGTTGTCGAAAGAAAGAATAGGATAATACAGGAAATGGATTGAACAATGTCAATGGATTATAAGTTGACAGATATTTTTTGGACACATGCAGTGCATACGATTGTTCACATTCAAAAAAGAGTAATCCTTAGAAAAAACAGTTACAAAACTCCCTACGAGCTATGGAAAGGAATACTAGCAAATGTGAAGCACTTCAAAGTTTTTGGAAGCAAATTATACATCAAAAGAAAAGATTGCAGAATGAGAAAGTTTGATTCTCGTGTGGAAAAGGCATACTTGTTGGTTACTCAAGTAAAAGGAAAGCATACAAATGTTACAATCTAAGGCTCAACAAATTTGTGGAAAGCATCAATGTAACGGTTGATGAGACAGGTAGACGAAAATTAAAGGAAGAAGAAAAGGTGTCAGTGGAACAGGTTTACAAAGAAGAAGAAAAGGTTGAAGAAGTAGCAGAAGGGGAAGATGAAGAAGATCAAATAGAAGTAGAAGAGAAAGTACAATGAGTACCTCCAAATACACCTAGCAAACGAATATGGAAGAATCATCCTTCAGATCAAATTATCGGGAATAGAGATGCATGGATTGATACTAGAAGAAAAAATTGTTCACTAGAACAACTACACCTAGAACTCTTATCTTGGATTGAACCAAACAGTTTTGAAGAATCCAACAAGGATGAATTATGGAAAAATGCCATGAATGAAGACTTGGATCAAATAGAGAAGAATGACGGTTGGGGATTGGTTCCAAGACCAAGGTACAAGACTGTGATCAACACAAAGTGGGTCTTCATAAATAAATTGAATGAAGATGGACATGTTACTAGGAGCAAAGCTATATTGGTATGTAAAGGATACACACAAGTTAAAGGTATTGACTTTGAAGAGATGTTTTCCCTAGTTGCCATAATGGAATCAATCAGATTGATCCTAGCTTATGCATGCTCCAAGAATATTAAAGTGCATCAGATGGACATGAAATCAACCTTTTTGAATGAGAAACTTGAAGAAGAAGTCTACATTGAGAAACCAAAATGATTTCAATTGTCAGAGAATGAAGATTATGTGTGCAGGTTGAAGAAGGCCTTGTATGGCCTAAAATAGGCCCTTAGAGCATGATATTCTAGATTGGACAAATATCTACATCAACAAGGGTTTAGAAAAGGAAATATTGCAGACAACAACCTCTACATCAAGGTAACTCAAGATAGTATTTTATTAATTGAAGTTTATGTTGATGATATTATTTTTGGAAGTGATTATGACAGGTTAAGACAAAAATTTGCAAAGGGTATGAAGAATGAATTTCAAATGTCATTATTTGGAGAACTATTCTTCTTTTTGGGTATTAAAATATGTCAAAGAAACCAATGCATTTTTATTTCTCAAACTAAGTATATCATAGAAATGCTAAAGAGGTTCGGAATGGAAGATTGCAAACGAGTCAATACTCCTATGCAAACTAGCTGCAGGTTAAGTAAATATGATGATTCAAAGTCTATAGATCATAGGGAATACATGCCAATGATTGGAAACTTACTTTATGTGACAACACCTAGACCAGATGTAATGGAGACAGTTGTACAGGTGGCATGATTTCAAGCAACACCAAAGGAATCACATGTTCTCATAGTAAAGAGGATATTCAGATATCTCAAGGGTACAAAAGATTTTGGATTATGGTATCCAAAAGGAAAGGATCTATCACTTATTTCCTACACACATGCAGATTCTGCAGGTTGCATTGATGATCGATGAAGCACCAGTGGAGCAATGTTCTACTTAGGTGAGTGTTTGGTATCTTTGCTAAGCAAGAAACAATCCTCAATATCATTGTATACAACTGAAGCAGAGTATATTGCAACAACAATGTGTTGTACATAGGTTATATGGATGAAACAAACTCTAACAGATGTATAGGTTGAGTATGATGAGCCCATTCCAATATATTGTGATAAGAGAAGTGACATCAATATCTCAAAGAATCCAGTGATGCACTCCAAGATGAAGCACATTCCAATAAAGTATCACTTTCTACAGGAACAGGCTATAGAAAATAACATCAGAGTTGAATATGTAGGAACAGAAGAATAGGTTGCAAATATCTTTACAAAACCACTTCCAAGGTAAGCCTTTGAGTATCTTCACCAAAGACTTAGAGTAATTTCTACTAAAAAATTATTTTGAATTTTTATCTTATATATCTTATATTTACATGAGGAAGCACCATAAATAGGACAGTTCAGGTTCGAGGAGCAGTTTCAGGAAGAGTTTAGTCAGGGGGAGCATCCCCAAGGAAAGTTTCGTTAAGGGGAGCAACCCCGGACGAGAAGTTACCTTTTAATTTGATGTCAAAGGGGGAGAGATTCATTAGATGCAGGATAGAGAGTTAGATGCTTGGATAGAGAGCACATAGGCATGTTTCCAGGGGGATCGATTGTCACAGGGGGAACATGAGAGATATGACTTCATTGTTTCATCAGAGTGTTTCCATAAATGCCAAAGGGGGAGATTGTTGATTAATTGGGTTGGTTTTCATTGATGTCAACCCTTGAAGAAATTTCAGAAGAAAATTATGGTAGCCCCAACAATATGGTTAAGGGACTTCAGTTTAATTGATGTATAATGGTATGAAGGTTAATATATTTACAACTAATACTATTCTAGATGGATAGTACACATCATGCCATTTTTGGTGATATGTGGAACGTCACATAAATCCTCACAATTAGAGAGTTATGGCCTTGTTAAGTTGGAGAACCCTCATGAGTTATATAGAAGGTCAAAGAAGTAAAATTATTCTAGAATATCCTAGAAGAAGTTGACTAGTCAAGTGGGTGAAACCATGAGTTAATCATGGGTTAAGTTGTTGCAATAAGAAAATACTTAAAAATAATTTAGTTTCAACTAAAAGTGGATAATTTATTATTTGTAGCAAAGTGGGTTAGAAGTGGGTTAGCCCTAAAAGAAGAAAATTGGATTAAGTTGGTTAGAAGGTAACCCCTTGAGGAAGCTACATGGAAGTATAAATAAGAGAGAAAGGATCTCTTATTATCACATATTGAGAACATTGAATATCTATTACTGTGTAATTTTTATTGCAGGTATTCATTGATACATCTGAAGTTACACAAGTTTGAGGTAGCACGAAGGGTTGACGACGAAATTTTCAGAATTACAAAAAATACTGGAAAAAAAACCCTAGTTTTTTAGGTGTACGTGGGCTATAGTGGAGAAGGGTGCCTACGTACATGGGATGACAATATAAAAGAGCATGTAAATGAGGGAAAATCCATAAAAACTTGAGAATATGAAGATGTCAAGTCTCTAGAGTCTAAAATAAGGCTCCCAAGAAGGTGTACAATGATCAGGTACAAGAGATCTATCTATAGGTTCACAATCTATGTCTTATATCTATGTGTAGTTGGATTTTGTTATCTACATGAGAAATGGTTATGGGGGTTTGAGGATTTTCCCTCGAGAGGATATTGGTTGCAAGACACTTATTGTATAAGTCAGATCTACAGAAATACAGTGCTGGTATAATTAATATACATCATTGGTACATCTTGTTAGTGTTGTGGCACATCTTGCATTTCTTGGCATATGGTTAAGGTTTTTTGTGATACATGGTTGAGAGATTGTATTTGTGAGGTGGTTGTGAAATAGTTGATGTATTTAGAGGTTGTATATGAGTAAGGGTTTAATGTCTAGTCTGTGTGAGGGTTATTATACTTGTTCATGATTATACACACTAGTATGACACATGAATAAAGAGATATAGATGCACTTGGTTAAGAGATATGTATGAGGATGTATGCATAGTGCACAACTATAGTTTGGACATAGTTTCAGGTTGCAAGTTGATGTGACAGAGGCAACAAAGGGTCATAGTTTTTCAAGAAGGTGAAAACCCTAGTTTTCAAAAGGAGTATACATGATACAATATAGATAGGTCATGTACATACACAAGCTGCAGTACAGATAGGTCGCATACATACACAAGCTACAACATAGACATATCACGTACCTATAGGGTTTTTTTTGTACATTTTGATCATAGTTCTTTGGTACAAGTTGGTTACAGGTTTTTGTCACATATTGGTATAGGTTTATAGTGGTATATCTCACTGTGACAGTGTGGTAGTGGTTTCATCATTTCACTTATATTTCAAGGCTACATGATGGGGCAAGGATAGGTGGTTGTAGCCATCTTCTGGTTGTAGCTGAAGAACATAGGGGGTCGTATCCTCCTTATGGTTGTTTTCAAGGCTACATGATGGGGCAAGGATAGGTGGTTGTAGCCATCTTCTGGTTGTAGCTGAAGAACATAGGGGGTCGTATCCTCCTTATGGTTGTAGCCAGAGAATTGGAGAGTTTTAGCTTCCCTCAGGTTGTAGCCTAAAAATATAGGGGGTCGGAGCCTCCTTCTAGTTGCAGTTGGAGAAAAAAATAAGTTGGTTCTTCCAATGAATGTAATTCTTAAAAAAATACAAGAAATTTTTTTTCGATGTTTTCTCCTGCACTGGGTTTCCACATAAAAATACTGGTGTATTGTGTATGTGTATGATTGTTCATTTTTTATAGTTTATTTACTCTACACTTATTGGATGATAATTTTATATTGATCATAAAGATATATAACAGTTACATACTGTCGTTAAAAGGATTAAAACGATCTATTACTAATTCACCCCCCCCTCTCAGTAATCCAACAAATATACAAGATGACCACCAAGATTCAGTGGCGAAGATGAAAGGTATGATTTCCAACCATCTTGTTTATATTTTAATTGACCTCGGTTCTAATTTGAGTTATGTTTCCCCTCAAACTGTTGAGAAATGTAAACTGCAACAAGTGAAACATGCTAAATCATGGCTGGTACAACTAGCCACTAGAAAAAAAATAAAGGTAACATAGGTCATACCAGCATGCCAATTCATTATGAATGGGATGTCTGCCCAAGCAACCCTAAACATAATCCCTTTAGGATCTTATCACATGTTGATTGACATGGATTGGTTGGTTTCCCATAAAGCTAAGTTGGACAATTACAATAAAACATTAGAGTGTGAATATGAGGAAGGGAAGAAAAGGACCCTACAAGGAATTCAAAAGCATGCCTCAGTGAGACAAATATCAAACCTTCAAGTGAAGAAGTATTGCATAAAAATATCTCCTTTGTATGAAATACAAGTACTGGACTCTATTGAGGACTGTAAACCAATCCTAGAGGACCATCCTATATTAAGAGAGTATAAATATGTGTTTCAAAAATAGGTACCAGGTCTACCTCCAAGAAGAGACATTGATTTCTTAATAGAACTTGTATCGGGAGTGGTGCCAATGTCTATAGCACCTTATAGAATGAGTACATTGAAGCTAGTTGAGCTCAAATTAAAATTGAAGGAGATGTTGGAAAAAGGTTATATTCGGCCTAGTGTGTCTCCTTAGGGAACCCTAACCTTGTATGTGAAGAAGAAGGATGGGACACATAGGTTGTGCACAGAATACATACAACTCAACAAGATGAAAATTAAAAATAAGTATCCCTTACCAAGAATTGATGACTTATTTGACCAGTTAAGGGGTGCTACAATTTTTTCCAAGATTGACTTGAGTTCTAGATACCATCAAGACTAGATTATGGATGAAGACATCCACAAATTAACCTTTAGGATGAGATATGGGCACTATGAATTTAAGGTGGTGACATTTGGGATTACCAATACACCAACCAACTTCATGTGCTTGATGCATAATGTGCTCAACAAGTTCTTGGAAATATTTGTGTTGGTTTTCATTGATGATATCCTAATCTATTCTAAGAGAATGGAAGAGCATGAAGAGCACCACAAGTTAGTGCTTTAAGTGTTAAGAGAACACAAGCTCTATACAAAGTTTAGTAAGTGTGATTTTTCCAAAAGCAAGTCCATTACTTAGGCTATGTCATCACTGAGGAAAGAGTGAGAGTTGATCCTGACAAGATAAAAGCCATTATGGATTGGACTACACCAAAATATGTAGCTGATATCAGAGCCTTTATGGGCCTAGTGGGATATTATAGAAGGTTCATAAAGGGGTTTTCCAAGATTGGTTATCAAATCACCTCCCTTAAGAAAAAAGGAAATAAATTCATTTAGAAAGAAGAGTGTGAAGAGAGTTTTTAGTAGCTGAAACACCTTTTAACCAATACACCTATGATGAAAATTGCAGACCCAAACAAGGACTTCCTTGTATGTACAAATGCCTACAAATAAGGACTTGGAGGAGTCCTCATGCAAGAAGGGCATGTAATATGTTATGAATCTAGGAAATTAAATGAGCATGAAGAAAATTATGTGACACATGACTTGGAATTGGCTTCCATAGTAAATGCTTTGAAAATGTGGAGGCATTACCTCCTAGGCATAAAATTTGTACTCATGACAGACCATAGTGGGATGATATATTTGTTTGACCATCCCAAACTCAATGCCAGGAAATATAGGTGAATGGCCCTCCTTAGTCACTTTTATTTTGAAATAAAACACATTAAGGGAAAATAAAATAGGGTGGTTGACACCCTCAGTCAAAGCATCAAAGTAATTCACTTGGTAGTTATAAGCACTTGTAAATCAAACATCAAGGAAAGGGTTAAAAGTGCACAAGAAACATATGGGTTTTTCAAAACTGTAAAGACATATCTAGAGCAAGAGCCCACAAGGATGAAGTATGAGGGCTATCAACTATTGAATGATGGCATGCTAACCTACAAAGTTCGGTTGTATATCCCAAATTCTGATGAATTGAAGAGGTTCATCATGGATGAACTACATAAAAGACCATATACTGGTCATCCTGGTTATCCAAAAATGATCACAACCACTAAGAAATTGTTTTGTTGGCTAGGAATGAAAAATGACATAGCTGACTACTTAGCTAAATGTTCATAATGTCAACAAGTTAAGGTGGAGCACAACCACCTAGTGGGTTTGTTGCAACCCATACCAATTTCAAAATGGAAATGGGAATCCATCTCCATTCTAAATCAATCAAATAGAATGATGCCATTATGGTAGTTGTGGATAATATGAGCAAGGATGCTCACTTTATCCCTGTAAAATCAACTTGCAAGGAAATAAATATTGCCAATATTTTCATGAAAGAAATATTTAGGTTGCATGGTATACCTAAGGAAATTATATTAGACAGAGATGCTAAATTTACTTCAAATTTTTGGAAGTCTTTGTTTGTGGGTTTTGGGACTAAATTATTATTTAGTATGTCAACCTGCCACCCTCAAATATATGGGCATACAGAAAGGGTAAAACATGTATTAGAGGACATGTTAATGATGCATTTGATGCACCGGCCCAAGAAATGGGAAGAATACCTACCACTGGTAGAATTTATGTACAACAATGGTTATCAGAAATATTTAAAAATGAGTCATTTTAAGGATCTCTAAGGAAAGTGGGTTATGATGGTTAGAAGGTAACCCCTTGAGGAAGCTACACGAAAGTATAAATAAGAGGCAAGGGTCTCTCATTTTTAATCACACTTGAAGATATTTAATATCTACAAGTTACTGAGGTAACCAAAGGATATCTAAGCCTAATTTTAGAGGGAAGGTGAAGTAAAGAAGGCTGAAATTCAAGGGAGGATAAATTATTTTGATGATGCTTTCTAAGGTATGTTATTTACAGGTCATCTCACCATTTTCACAATAAATATTTTTCTAGAATGATTCGGACTGTGAAATTGGGAGGATGTTGAGGAAACATATCTAAGTAGCCGTGATACAAATTTCAGCTTGTGGGTCGTTGTATTTTTGGAGTTACACTCTGTGGAAAATAGGGTTTGTGGCTAGTCTTGAAATTAGTCTAAAACATGTGTTTTGGGTAGAAACAACATAACTTCTTCATAACATATCCAAATTCAATAAGACAAAATGTATTGGTTAGAGTACAATATTTAGTATTATGTGTACAATTTTCAGATCCAAACAACAAATATTCTGTGTGGGGCACGTTCTACAAGTTCGCTCTCTAGAATAAGCCAGAATTCAACAAGGTATGCCATTTTTTCTATAACCCCTTTTTTGAGAGGTTCCAAGTAGTGAAATCTAGAGGAATTACACAAAATACACTAAAGAACATTGTGTACCATTTCTAGATATTTATTCATTATAGGTACATAGTTATGATTATTGCAAGTTAGGGTTGTTGACTAATCCAAAATTAGTCATGTGAGACTAAAGTAAAGTTTGATGAAAATGCTAGTCTCTTATTGTTAAAGTTAAGGAAGGTTTGCAAGTATGTGATCATATACACCAGGTCTGTTATAGAGTTACAAATCAAATTTGGATGATGAAATTGATGAGGGCTTTTAGTTGAGGTACATGTTGGGTACATGGTTGAGACAAGTAGTTGATGAGTTNTCTGTGTATTTGATGCATGATTGGTACATGTTTGGTGCATGGTTTATGCACTCGTTGATGGTACAGGTTGAGGTATAGGTTGGTGCATGGTTGATGCACTTGTTTATGGTACAGGTTGAGTTACAGGTTGATGTATGGTACATGTTGGCACAGGTTATTGGTACAAGTTGTTACAGGTTGATTACAGATTGATTGGTACAGGTTTACAACAATATATCTCACAATGATAGTGAGACAATGGTTCCATAATTCTACTTATATTCTAGGGCGGTTGGATAGGGCAAGGATAGGTGGTTGTAGCCACCTTCCAGTTGTAGTCAAAGAACATAAAGGGTTTTAGCCTCCTTCTAGTTGTAGCCATATAATTGGGGAGTTGGAGCTTCCCTCGGGTTGTAGCCTGAAAAACTAGGGGGTTGGAGCCTCCTTCCACTTGCAACTAGAAAACAAAGGAATTTGGTGCTTCCAATGAATGTAATTCTTAAAGACCTATAAGAAAAAACATTATGTCGGTTTCTCCCGCTTTGGGTTTCCACACAAAAACACTGGTGTATTGTGTATGTGTATCATTTCTCATTTGTTCATTACTTATTTACTCTGCAACTATTGGATGATAATGCTACATTGATATAACACTTGCATTTTATGGATTAGATTTCTCTATTACTGATTCACCGCCCCCCCCTATCAGTAATCCAACAATTGGTATCAGAGCAGGTTCCTTCAAAAATTAGTTTAACCACTGAAAGGTAGATCATGGAGAACAACAACATGTATAAAAATGGAATACCATAGTTTGATGGAAAAAAGTATGCATTTTGGAGCAGAAGGATGAAAACATATATACAAGCACATGGATTTGAAATTTGGAAATCAGTTGTAGATGGATACAAAGAACCATTGGTTCCATCGAAAAATGAAAGAGCAATAAAACCCGAGAAAAATAATTCCAAAGCCACAAATTCACTTCTGAATGGTATTTATGAATCATTATACACCAAATTTATACATTGTAAATCCGCTAAAGAGATTTGGGACAAGCTTCAAAATATTTATGAAGGAGATTCAAAAGTCAAAGCAACAAAGCTTCAAACTTACATAGGCCGGTTAGAACAACTAAAGATGAAGGAACATGAGAATATTGCATCTTACTTCTTACAAGTCGATGAAAAAGTAAATGAAATCATAGGATTGGGAGAAGAAATTAAAGAATCTGTAATTATTTAAAAGGTACTAAGATCTCTTCCTATGAGATTTGATCCTAAGATATCATCACTAGAATAAAGAGAAGATCTAGACTCAATAAGCATGGACGAACTATATGGAATATTCACAACATATGAAATGAGAACTGAATAGGAAAATCTAGATATAAAAGAAGCATCTTTCAAAGTATCCAAAAGGCCAAAGGAAAAGGGAAAGAAAAAAGAAAAATAACATAGCAGCACTAGTGACATTTTGGAAGATGATGAATAAATGGCCAACTTTATCAGAAGATTGAACAAGGGAAGCAATGGTAGATATAAAGGTAAGTTTCCATTGATTTGTTTTAATTGTGATGGTATTGGTCATTTTGCTAACAAATGTCCTCATAAGAAAAATAAGAGGAATGATGAAGATTTCTCAAATAACAAACAAACATATAAAGGCAAAAGAACCACAAAGAAATCTTTCAAGAAAATCTTATGCACCAAATAAGACATCTCCTCATCAAATGAAGATGAAGTCAGTGACAATGAGACAGAAAGAGT
>JASDQU010205458.1:9327-20547 GCA_032191745.1 Picea mariana
AAGATAGATAGACTTTTCTTTATTAGATAGTAGTTTGCTCATCATAGATTAAGCATTACATGGTAGTTTTTCTTGCTTTCAATAAAACAAATTTCCTTTCATGCATTAGAAATAGTTTTGCATTAAGCATTTAGTCCACTTGCCTCTTAGGCTAGATAGTTGTTCAATGATAAGTTTTACTTTGATTACTTGCAGTAGTTAGTTGCCTTTGCTTACTTGTCTATTTGCTTTAGTAGGTTAGATAGTGGTCTTTTTCTTTAGTAGGTTAGTTAGGTGTCTTTACTTACTTGTCTATTGCTTTAGTAGGTTAGTTAGGTGTCTTTGCTTGCTTGTCTATTTGCTTTAATAGGTTAGATAGGTGTCTTTGCTTGCTTGTTTATTTATTTGCTTTCATAGGATAGTTTCTCATTGAATGTAGGTTGGCAAGTTTGCTTTTGTTAATTTCTCATTATTATGCTTAAATAGTTTTCTTTTGTTTATTGCTATGAACTAGTTTTCTTTGAATAGGGTTTTTGACTTGCTTTTCTTAGGACTATCCATTGATTCTTGGCCCAAAGGTACTTAGGTCACCTAGTTTTAATTTGCTTAGTAGGGTTTGTTCATTAGATAGTTTTTCTTGAGTAGATTAGCCTTAGATAGCTACCTTCATTAGTTATATTATACTCCTACCAGCCTTCTACCTTTGGCATATATTTTTCTACAACTCTAAGTTTACTTACCCCGGGTTGACAATTTAATTAAGGGCTTTTAGTGTCTTTTTAGTGCATATAGAACACCCATCATTTTTGGTGCCATTGTCGAGGAGTTGTCTCAAGGTAAGAAGTAATTAGGAATTAGATCATTTCTAGACCTTAGCATTAATTTGGTGGTGGGGGAACTTTAAGATGAGAGGTAAGAACCTACGCATATACTATAGTAGGTTCCCCCAAACCCAATGGTAGTTTTTCTTTTTGTTTTTATTTTTCATGAATAGACCTAGGAATCAAATGGTATCTTTTTCTTTTTCTTTTTGATTTCTTTCATGAATAGGCCTACAGACCCACAAGGTAGATACATTAAATCAAAATCAGACATTTCAAACAAGGTTCCTTCTGATCTCTTTGGGGGAAGGATCATTCCGCTTATAAAATCCACAGAACGATACCGAAAAATAGGAGCTAGCTCAACTCAAAAAGATAAAATAGTCTCTAAAGAGACTAATACAGGGAGCACTATAGAACAAGAAATTGAAGCATCAATCATATTGGGATAGGAGGCAATATCACTCGAATCTTCCACAAAACCAAACAATACAACCCTTGCTTTTACACCACCACCAGGAAATCCTAATTTTGAAGATATCATAGACCTTGAACAGGTGAATCTTTTGTTTGGTAGTTTAACCAATGTGATTGTCTCTCAAATTGACACAGAATCTTTGGCACCAATAGTCTCAACCGGCTCGAGTAGAGTCCCAGACATCGAACCAGTAGGAGGACCTTTCCATCAAAGAGAAACTTTGTTCTCTTCAAAGATAAAACCACTTAGGTACTCTCTTTTTGGAAACCAAACCAATATGGATAATCAAGAAGACCATAACAATGTAAGACACAGGGAGGAAGAAGAAACTGGAAACCAAACCGAAACTACTTTCAGATTTATGATTTTGTACACCACTCTAAATGTCAACATGAAGAATATTCCTCTCTTAGCACTTCCTACCTTTTATGGTAAAAATAGTGAAGATCCAGACACCTTCCTATTTGAATTTGACATCTTATGTAGGAGCTACAACTACATACAATATGCCCAGAAATTAAAAATATTTCCTACCACCCTCAAATACTCTGCACTAAGATGGTTCATGGGGTTGGGAGAATCCGGTATTAGGTCTTGGGAATCCATGAAAGACATATTTCTTAAGAAATACCAAGACTACTGCAAGACCAAATAGTCTCATAATGACATCTTTAAAATACAACAATTAGAGGACGAGACCCTTGAAGATTATATGGAAAGATTTGGTTACATCTCCTAGAGGTCAAAATACCATGACCTCCCAGAGGATGCAATCAGGGCTATTTTCCTTAAGGGAATTTCAGAAGATTATCTAGAAATGATTAACCTAATGGCATCAGGTGACATCTCTCATAAACCTTTTGCTGAAATATGTGAAATGTGTAAAAACTACTCAAGGAGTAGAGCCAAAATAGGAAACAATGTTCGGGACCCTTACAGCAGAAACTTAAAACCAATTAGTTCAGGTGGTATCACAAGAGCAGAGATAGGGAACCTTCTAGAAAACTTCAAGACAAACATCTTAAGCACAATAGGTTCCCATTTGGACACCCTTAAAATAAAAAAGAAACAGGAGGAGGGAAATGCAACAATGAGCATATATTTCCCAAGATGCAAGAGGAAGCATTCCTCAAGGGAATGCCCATTATATAACATTTTGGTTTTTGGCTTCTATACAAAAGACCATGTGACTGAAAAATGTCCATCATTGCCTAGTTTATTAGCCATCTATAGGAGTGGATATCCCGGGGAGTCTTCTTATGCACCTAGGAGGCCATGGAAGCCTAGGAATCAACCCACATACCTGGATCTACAGTCTCAAGTTCCACCCTATTACCAACAACAACAATGGAACTCACTAGGTTGGAAAACCTAGTCTACTCAGTACCATCATCCTTGGATTCAAGGATGGAGGGGAGGACACAAACAAGGAAACCCTCAAGCTCCACTTATCCATATGTCCAACCATCATTATCCTCAGTTCCCACTGAACACTCTGCAACTTTTTCCAGGTTTTGTTCCACCACCTTTACCTCCTATTACACAAAACAACCGCTACAATATCAAAATGCAAGCTCCCTGAGATCGACACTATTATCATCACAGCTAGTGCTGAATCCTAATAATAATCCCCCTCAACCTCTTCACAATGTTGAGATTTAGGCTTTTCTGACATATATTATTACTCCTGTTCCATTACAGGAAATTCAACTAAGATCGAGAAAATTTCTGGAGAGGCAACGACCTTCAGTAGTCATCCGGGAAGAAGAATAAGAAGAAACAACCAAAAAACCCATGGATGACACTAGGTGGGAAGATGTTATTATCCCAAAGAATCAATAACCCAAGCTTCCCCAAAATGAACCTTCACAAATTATGAAGGTCCCTCCTTATCCAAACCGATTGGTAATCAAGAAACCAACCACCTGACCATAATTTTACATTTTGAATGAATTGAAAAATATTTGTGTCAAGATTCCCCTGCTTCAAGCCATTAAAGACATTCCAATCTATAATAAGGTAGTCAAAGAATTGTGTATCAAGAAGCCAGGTAGGAAGAAAAAATATCCCCCTACAGTACACTTGATAGGAGGACTTTCTGAGTACATATCAGAGCAACCAAAACTAGAAAAATATGGGAATCCAGGAAACCCCGTAGTGACTATAACCATTAATGAGGTCTCCATTGGAAACACTCTCATAGACCTAGGGGAAACCATCAATGTTATGACCACTACTATCTTGGAACAATTACAGTTACAACCTATTCTTTGACCTACCCCAACCATTTTGGAATTAACATATAAGACTAGGGTTATACCTGAAGGAATTTTAGATGATGTCATGGTTACTTTAGACTCATGGGAGTACCCCATATATTTTCTTGTCATTCACTCAAAGGATCCTACCAAAGTCCACCCCATTATTTTGGGAAGACCTTGGCTAGCCACAACCAATGCATTTATTGGCTGTAGAGAAGGCGAAATGACCATCTCAAATGGTCTCTCTATCCAGAAGCTCACCATTTACCATCCTACTCAACCTATTATGGAGAACCTATGGTGGCTTGAATGTCCATATGAGAATGAGGACTGGGAAGAACCCATATTTCCAAGTGACCATGCATGGGCACTTCAGGAGCACACAACAGAAAATGTGCTAAACCAATTCATTTTTTCTATCACTTGTGTGGAGTTTCCAAAATCTTTTCCCCAATTCGAGTATATGTTTGGGAAACAATTTCAAGAACAATTAGACCCATCCATTTTGTCTTCAACATATTTTATTTTTGAAATAGATGAGTTTGCCAAGTCTTATACTATGCCCTACGAGATTAGTCCAGGGAATTTTTTACATATAAACTCTGGGCTAGATGCATACCAACATAAACAATTAGTAGATATCCTTAAAGAACAATCATGAAAATTTTCCTGGGAATACAATGACATGAATGGCATACACCCTGACACATGCATCCATAACATATATACCCAGGGGGAAGTAAAACCTGTTAGGAAACCCCAGAGGAGGATGACCCCAACACTCAAAGACATAGTCAAGGAGGAAATCCAAAAGTTGATAAATATCGGATTTATCTATCCCATCTCCGATAGCAAGTGGGTATCGCTGCTTGTAGTGGTTCCAAATAAAGTGACTAGGAAATGGAGAATTTGTGTTGATTTCCGAGAACTCAACAAAGACACTCTGAAAGACTACTTTCCTCTTCCTTTCATTGACCAAGTTCTAGATACATTGTCCAGAAAGAAGTATTTCTCCTTTCTATATGGGCACAGAGGGTACAACTAGATTCTTATAGCACCCAAGGACTAGGAAAAGACTACCTTTACTTGTCCTTGGGGCACCTATGCCTATAAGGTCTTACCATTTGGATTGTGTAATGCCCCTGCCACTTTTCAACGAGCAGTATTAGGGATATTTTTCGATCTTATTCATGATTGTGTGGAGGTCTACATGGATGAATTCACAGTCTATGGCAACACTTACCAAGAAGTCTTAGACAACTTAGAAAAAGTCCTCATCAGATACCATAAAATGAACCTATCTCTATGTCATGAAAAATGCAAAATGTTGTTAACTGAAGGAGTGGTTCTAGGACATCATGTTTCATCTGAAGGGATAGAAGTTGATCCCGCAAAGATTGAGGTCATTGTTAGACTTCCACCCCCCAAGACTTAGAAAGAGGTGAGAAGCTTTCTTAGACATGATGGATATTACCAACGGTTTATTGAAAATTTAACAAAGATTGTTGCACCTATGTTTGGATTATTAATAAAAGATGTTGATTTTGTTTGGATTGAGCAGTGTCAAACAACCTTCGAAACCCTGAAAGCTAAGCTGTCTTTGGCACCAGTTCTTAGAGGGCCCAATTGGACTCTCCCATTTCATATATCCATTGATGCCTTCGACACCACAATAGGAGGGGTATTAGGGAAGAAAGAGGACCAACATTCCTATGCCATTTATTTTATAAGCAATAACTTGTCCCTTGTTGAGTTAAACTACACAGTCACCAAGAAGAAATTCTTGGCAGTTGTTCATGCTATCAACAAATTTCATCATTACATTACAGGTTATGAAGTATTTGTACACACCGACCATTCTTCCATTAGATTCTTCATGAACAAACCTATAACTAATGGTTGAGTGACTAGGTGGCTCTTATTATTGCAAGAATTTAATATTACTGTGCTTGACTGACCTGGAAAGGATAATGTAGTAGCTAACTTTCTTTCCCGAATAAAAAATGAGGATGATGATATCCCTATAGATGATAGTTTCCCAGAAAAGAACCTCTTTTCCCTTTCTTTCAATACCCCATGGTTTGTAGATATGACAAACTATATTGCCACTAGGAAGTTATCTTCTCATTTGTCACCTCATGAAAAATGGAAAATTATTACACAAAGTGTTAATTACTCTTGGGTTGGTCATGATCTTTTTCGCACAGGTCATGATTTGATTATTCGTAGATGTGTCTGAGAGGACAAGGTACCTGATATACTACGAAGTTATCATGATGAACCATGTGGTGGCCATTTTCCTAACAAATGTTCAACATATAAGGTGTTACATTCAGGTTACTATTGGCTTAGAATTTTCAAAGATGCTGCCAAGTATGTGAGAAATTGTGATAGTTTCCAAAGGATAGGAAGACCTACGTCATCTGACGAAATTCCTTTGCAGGCCCAAGTTATGATAGAACCCTTTGAGAAATGGGCCCTCGACTTTGTAGGACTAATTTCACCCATGTTCCGTAGGAATAACTATATTTTGTTTTGTACAAACTATGTCACCAAATGGGTAGAGGAAAAATCCCTATTCAGGGCTACAGAGAAGTCTGTTGTTGAATTTATCTATGAATACATATTTACCTGCTTCGATGTCCCTCATGAAATTGTTACTGACCAAGGCACTCAATTTACTTCCAATATGATGAAAGAGCTAACAGAGAAATATGGGATTAAACACCGTAAATCTTCTCCATACCACCCGCAAGACAATGGTCAGGTAGAATCCACAAACAAAGTTATGGAAGCCATCTTGACCAAGAATATTCAGTTACATCATCGGGATTGGGCTGATAGGCTCTCAAAGGCTTTGTGGGCATATCAGACTACCTAGAGAAATACCACTGGGCATACCCCTTATGATCTAGTGTATGGGAAACAAGTACGTTTACCTATAGAATTCCAAGTAAGGACCTTCCGTATTGCCATAGAATTAGGATTGAACCTGGATGAGGCTAAGAATCAACGACTGTACAACTAAATAAGTTGGATGAAATCAGGCAAGATGTCATCCAACGGACAATATTAGTCCAAAACCAGAGGAGCAAGTGGCATGACAAGTTTATTAAGAAGAAACACTTCCAAACTGGTGATTGGGCCCTATTGTTTGATTCCCAATTCAAAACCTTCAAAGGAAAACTTACCACCCACTGGTTGGGTCCTTACGAGGTAGACACTGTATATTACAATGGAGCTGTAAAAATTAAAACAATTGACGATGGACAAGTCTCCTTTGTGGTAAATGGACACCGACTTAAATTTTATCATAAGCCCATTTCCAGAGAGGATTTTCTACAGGTCATGTCAGCCGACAAGGCATTGGCCTTAATAGATGGAGAATTCCCCCCTTGTTCTTGAAAATTTTTATGAATTTCCTACTGTACATATGTAAATAGTTTTTGAATTTTGTTAATAAGGAAATTCTAGATATTTCTGTAAGTATTTATTTCACCAAGAGTACACAGTTTCAAGGATCCTTCTTCAAATTACACTTGAATTTTGTGTTTGCTAAATCATCAAATGAATATTGACTTACTGTAGTTAGCCATATTTTTGCAAACATTCTCATTTTTTTTTAAGGAATTCTAAAGTAGTTGCTCTTGAAACTCTTCACCACTGTATAAGGAAGTGATACCATACCTATCAAACCTAGAGGTCTCTCATACAGTTTTTCCAAGAAACCTGAGTAAGTGAGTCAAGTGTCTTTATCAAAGAGTAACAAGGAGGTATAATTAGTGGTTAGTCATGGAAACATCACAATAACTATAGAGGAAGAAAGTAAGTTGATCCTAGAGATACCTTTCTATTCTTTCTCAATGGTACCATCCACTATGTTTCAGGATTAATCCGTAAGTGCAGACACGAACCGATCTCCCTAGATCCACCTGGATCTAGAACAAAACATGACAGAATAATACACTTTCCCTAAATCTAGCCTATTGAATGAACTAAGAGATAAGGATCATAGACATACCTTATGAACGCTTTCCTTAGGTCTCTGTTGTTCCAATCTTTGCTCCAACGCTCTTGTGCCATTCAGATCACAACAGTACAAACCAATCGAAGTAAAGGCAGATTAATGTATTCAATAGCTAGTCTATACATATGATCAAGGAGTTATGTAATAAAGTGACATCATCTTTATGGGAAAGGGACATATTACTATATTGAATTAATTGAAAGTGAAACTTACAACCTGAGCCTTGATGTCGTAGGTCCCCTTTCGATGGCTCCTATATCTGACACACACACTTGCTCATGCATGAAGAAAATCAACCACTTTTGATGACCTTGCTGTAGTCTCTAGCTGCTGTAGCATCAGTCCTTCATACAGGCTTTCAATAATTCTCCAATCAATCTCTTGCTAGTTTGCTTCTAACCTTTTCCATAAGCATTCCCCTCAATATATAGGAGAAGATAGATTAGTTACTTGGATAGGGATGATCCCAAGATATCTGGAATGCCAGCACCTAAACAACCATTCGAAGCCAACTCATGTTTCTAGAAGATTCCCTTCTAAAAGATTCAAGATTTTTATCTTTTTCCCTCCTTTAGATGATGTTCGCACCCTGACAGTTAGTTACAGTGCGAACCCTTCGTGCCCTAGCTTAATGCAGCCTACGAGAATCAGGCATTCTCGCAGGAAAATATATAGGTAGCCTACGAACATCCTTAAAAAGTATGATTTCTGGAAGCAGACAAATGTAACTTTTCTGAGGAAAGTGTTCTTAGTGAAGAGATTGATTTTCTATCATCATAACATCATTACGATGACCAAAATTGTGGATAACACACTACACACTAAATAGCTTGATTATATCATATCTTTAGATAGGCCATGTCCTCTTAAGTACCCCTTACATTGGGATAATCACTAAGTAATATAACGAAAAGTCATCCTCTAACATAAATACCATCCCAATTGAAAAAAGAAGAGAAAGAAAAAGTTGTTTTCAGAGCTGTTCCCCCATCTTATTGCATAAGCAATCTTATAATAAAATCTTAAAAGATGGAGGGCCAGTCTCTGAGGGTTTAAGAGGCTAACCCGCTAGGATACTAAACAGGTCTGCTGGCAGTGGGTATCGGCCTGTGGTATGACTAGGTAAATCCGTCGGAGTATTGAACATGCTTGCTGGCAGCAGGGCATTCTACCTAGCAAGGATGGTAATCTGACAAAAATAAATAATAAATTTAAACTTGTCCTGATGTACGGCGTTACTTGTAGACAAAGATGACATGAAGTATGTCTGGTTATGCTAAGGTTAATGAACCCCATCAACTTGCCATTGGGAAATAACTCTAAGAATATCTTGAAACTCTATTGCCTACCTCTTCTTATCTATATATAGGATCTCTTATCCTATAGGTGGGGCCATCTCCTAATTGTTTCGTCAGACGAATCTGTGAAATTTTATCTTTACACTTGACATACTATAAATCTTCATCTTTTGCAGGATACTGACTAGTTTCCTATACTTTTGATTGTGAGGTGTCACAATACTTAGGTGTGGGGGAGGGGTTCATGAGCTGACAAGTGATCATTTCCTAGAGAAGTAGATCTTTGCAAGAATTTTTGTATTATTTCTATGATACAGGTTATTACATTGGCAGTCATGTTATTTTTGAAATGCTTAAATCCTGTGTGCTATAAATTACTGAACACATACTTAACATACCACTCTTTATCGGTTTATCGTTTCATTACAAGTTGCATATTGTAGGTTTGAAAATACATTTTTATGCTTTCTATAACATGTTCATTGTAGTTTTTTGACATTATATGTCATATGCAAGAAGATTGAGTGAGCATAGAGCATTCTGCCTCTGCGCATTAACTACTGTGATTGTCAAAAACACTTCAAATTTGCAGGCTATCCATTATAAGAGGTGAAAATGCACTTAACACAGAGTTACCAGATGAAGTATCGTATGATGTGCCGTATGAGATGTCATTTGAGGTGTTGAATGAAGTGCCATATGAATTGCATACCAGTAACTATCCTATATTCCAGGTAACTGGAAATCAATTACATTTAATTGAATTAGTTGTAGGCATTGATTAAAGATTCTTCATATGTTTATGATCAAATGTCCAAGTCCAAAGACTTGGACATTGATCTAACCACTCATCATTACATTACCCAAAAACATGCCATCGAATTCGAATTTCCCACATATGGCAGCTCACGCGCACATGTGTGCAACGTAATCCACCATGAGTGCATTCAAAATCAGGTGGGGCACTCTATTATCTAATTTTCCCTTACCATTTTCTCTCCCCTGTGTTAAGGAATCGCGCCCAACCTCTGCCAATTCGTCCCCTATCCAAAACAAATTCGGCCTGTTCTCAATGTGTGCCACTGTTTAGCTCGATTATGCCCTTTATTGGTTAATTTCACCTCTATCACAATGCCCAGGAGATACAAACCCTCCTCCTATGCAGACTTGTTTTCCATTCCCGAATTTGCACAGTGCAAAGAAGTGTTTTTGCGCACAGGTTGGGGGCCTTTTTTGTCTATCTTGCAGGGCCACGATGACGACCTCTCCATGCAATTTGCAGTTAGTTTTGATGGTAAGACAACACATGTAGATTCTCTTACCTTTGAAGTTTCAGAAGAGTCCATTGCTGCAGCAACAAAGCTCCCAAGAATGGGAGATAGATGGTTCAAAAACCACCAATTTCTGTGCTCAAGTTATAACAAGGTGTTTAAGCCCGAATTCGAGAGCATTTTAGGAGAAAAAGGGTATGCTAAGGAGTGGATAAAGGTAGAATTGATCAACCCTCTCATCATCATCACAAGGTTAATTACATGTGAAGATAGATAGTCCACCTTGAAAGCTTGTCATTTCAGATTGTTGGCTCATTTTCTGTTCAACAAACTTTTGAATTTTCCCTTCTATTTTCTCAAACGTTTAGAGAAGATGTCCTCTCAAGTGAGGAAGAATGTGACTAACCCCCACAACAGTATCTTCCACCATGGCTTGATCAAACTACTCATTCTTTCCGAACTAGAGAAATAGGGGGAAAATTGGGATGCCTTTATCTACCAATTTGCAAACCCTCACTTGACAGTTAAGACCGGCAAAAAGCCACTTATCCTAAAAACTATCTCTCCATCCAAGCCTCGCTCTCCAATAACTCCAAACACCTTTGCACAAAACCTCTCTTTGCTGCAACAATACCAAAAGCTTGTTGATATCCCTACTTCTTCATCGGGTAAAAAGACCAAGAGCAAAGACCAAAAGAAGCCTATTGTTAACCCCCCAATGCCTTCACTCTCTCTTGATCCTACACCTAAAAAGATCCAAGAATTAATGAAGCAAGGCTTTCCCATCATTCCCACAAACAAGAGGGGAGCCAATTGATTTGGTAAAGGACCCTTTCATAAGAGTACCCGGAGTAGAAGAGCCAAGCCTTATGAAAAAGCTCCACCTGCTTCGAATCTTATCCAAGTGCCCTCTGACCTTGAGAGCCCTCATAAGAAACCTAGGGAAGTCTCTGTGAATGGATTAGAGTCACTAAGGAAAACAAGATCAGAACCTACCTCACCTTACTGATATCCCATCACACCTACTTCACCCATGCCTACTATAGATCCTAAAACTGATAGATTGTCCACATCCCTCAAAGGAT
>JASDQU010205459.1:0-28783 GCA_032191745.1 Picea mariana
CATGGAATGGCCTGCCCCGAAGGATGTTTCAAACATCAGATCCTTTATGGGATTAGCAAGATACTATAGGAGATTTATAAAAGGATTCTCCAAGATTGGTTGTCCAATCACTACGCTCCAGAAGAAGGGGACAAAATTCCCGTGGACACAGAAATGTCAAGAAAGATTCCAAACCCTGAAACATCTACTAATCCATGCACCCATGTTGAAAATCGCTGAACCAGAGGCTGACTTGCTTGTGTGCACAGATGCCTGTAAGGAAGGGATCGGAGGAGTCCTTATGCAGAAAGGAAGTGTGATCTGCTATGAATTCTGAAAATTGAACGAACATGAAGCCAATTATGTGACTCCTGATCTAGAACTGGCTGCCATAGTGCATGCCTTGAAAATGTGGAGGCATTACCTTTTGGGAAGAAAATTTGTACTTATGACAGATCACTGTGGATTGCGATATTTGTTTGACCAACCAAAGCTCAATGCCAGACAAGCTAGATGGATGGCCCTCCTTAGTGAATTTGATTTTGAAATCAAACACATTAAAGGGAAATAAAATAGAGTGGCCGATGCCCTTAGCAGAAGCATGAAAACAATTCACCTAGCAGCGGCGAGTACCTGCGAGACAAATGTTAAGAACAGAGTCAGAAATGCACAAGAGAAAGATCCCTTCGTTCAGACTGTGACCCTATACCTACAACAAGAACCCACTAGAGTAAAATATGAAGGCTACCAGATGACCGAAGGAGGTCTGCTCACTTACAGAGATAGACTGTACATTCCAAATTGTGACGACTTGAAGAGGTTCATTATGGATGAAATACATAAAAGACCATATACTGGTCACCCAGGATACCAGAAAATGATCACTGCCACCCGGAAACAATTTTATTGGCCTGGATTGAAGAAAGACATAGCCGAATATTTGGCCCAATGCATAGAGTTCCAACAGGTTAAAGCAGAACATCGACACCCAGCAGGACTATTGCAACCTTTACCCATCCTAGAGTGGAAATGGGAAACCATCTCCATGGATTTTATCATTGGATTGCAAACTTCAACCAAACAGAAGGACGCCATTATGGTAGTGGTGGATAAACTGAGAAAGTCTGCTCATTTCATCCCCGTCAAATCAACCTACAAGGCGATAGATATTGCCTGGGTATTCATGAAAGAGGTATTCAGACTGCACGGTATGCTGAAAGAGATAGTGTTTGACAGAGACACAAAATTTACTTCCAATTTTTGGAAATCACGGATGGTTGGTTTAGAGACCAAATTTTTGTTTAGCACCGCCTATCACCCTCAAACTGACGGACAGATAGAAAGAGTGAATAAAATATTAGAGGATATGTTAAGGATGCATGTAATGCATCAACCCAGGAAATGGGAAGACTACCTGCCATTGGTAGAATTCACCTACAACAACGGCTACCAAGCATCTTTAAATATGAGTCCCTTCGAGGTCCTCTATGGTAGGTCATGTAATACTCTAGTCAGCTGGAGTAATCCTGTAAATAGGATTTATTTTGGACCTGACATGTTGAAATAAATGGAACAACAAGTGACTTAGATAAAACAAAAACTGAAGGTCGCTCAGAACCGACATAAAAGTTATGCTAATCAAAAGAGAACTCCAAGAGAGTTCAAAACAGGAGATCATGCATATCTAAGGGTTAGGCCTAGGAAGAGTTCCCTAAAAATGGGAGCTTGTGCCAAGTTGGCACCCCGGTATTGTGGACTCTTTGAGGTTCCAGATAGAGTGGGACCTGTAGCCTATCGGCCAACACTTCCTCCCATAGTAAAAACACATAATGTTTTCCGTGTTTCATTATTGAAGAAATATGTACATGATGCTAATCATATAATTGATTGGTCTGTGATCCAGGTGGAACCGGAGGGAGAATTTCTACCAGAACCCCAATGCATATTGGACAGAAAGGAAACCCCGCTTCAGAACCAAACCATTGCACAGGTCAAGGTGCAATGGAGACATTTTGTCCCAGATGAGGCTACATGGGAAATGGAGGATGCCATGAGACAGGCATATCTGATTTTGTTTACTTCTGTACATGCAATTCATGTTAATAGATAAGAACATTGAGGACGATGTTCCTTTAAGGGGGAGGGAATTGTAACACCCTGTTTCCCCCAGTTTGTAAAAATAACTGGACTGGCCAAGAACTGTGGCAAACTCAGAAATGAGAATGTGTGATGTGAATGGACCTTGTGGAAAAGGTTGATGAATGTGAATACTATTATGAATTTATATTGCAGGATTGCTGAGAGGGGATATGCTGAAAAAGAGGCCAAGATGGATGGAGAAAGGCGGTGGAAGGCACCTGGAAAGGTGGCATTAACTTCCACCAAAAATCAATACCGTATTTGGACTTCACTGGCCCAAAGGACCAAGAGCGACTCACTAGCCTGTATTAAATGCCTCACATTTAATATCCCACTGACTGGTAGGTAAATGGCTCCTCATAAATTAATGAGGGATGGGGGAAAGGAACCGCCCATCCGTAGGAGTTGCAGACCTGACCAGTGCATGGAAAATTGTGCCACACGCAACCTCGCAAGAGGATAAGGCATGGGGGAGAAGCGATTGGGGGGAGGGCAGACGCGAGGGGAGAAAGAGAACTCTGGCGTATGCAGAGTGAGTGATAGCAGAGAGGAAGGAGAGTAACCTTCACTCCTGGTCACTGGCAAACAGAGACGCAGTCTCACAACATCGTGGTCTCAGCTCGGGGGTGGCTAGTGGTAAATCCGCTGGGAGTTGTTGAGCCTACGGTTGGGTGGAAACGAGCACCCCTTTCAACAGTTGCATAACCCTTGGTGTTACTTTCTGATAAGTGTTTTGCATTTGGCATATTGAAATATATGTATTCTGACATTTATGATCATAAGCTGTGAAATTGTGAATGATTTCATTATAAGAATGTCTGTATGGTGTCTTAATCAGTACTGGTAGTTGTATGTTTATATGGAAAGACTATGTATGGCTTATGTTCTCATAAATCATTATTTATATGCGTACTGATCTAATTCAGACTTCACGTCTGGTTCTCGGAAGAGTGATACCCTTATCTGCCTCAGATAGTACCCTGGGTAAACCTCCCCATAGAGATACCCTTCTCGAAAAGCCCATAAAGAACCTGGAAAAAGGGCCTGAAGGCACAAGGCCTTAAGAAATCCTTGATAAGTATCGAATCGACAGATGAGATCCTATCGAGAGATCGATGGTCACTCACGACCATCAGATCAGAAGAAGAAACTGGAGTGTTAAGCGCCTTAACCCTGAATAGGTGTTGAGCGACGGACGAGATCCTGTCAGGAAATCCATGGTCACACATGACCGTTAGATTGGTAGGAGAAAGTAGGGTGTTAAATTACTTACAACTTTATCTTTCTGTGTCTTTGTGGGTAGTGAAGAGATCGGGATCGTAGATCCCCAAGGTCCATGAGAACATCTGGACCATTGATTTTCCCACGTCCAGGAAGTCGTGGGAGAATGCACAAGTTAGGAAACTGTCTGAGCCATTAGATCTCAGCTGGAAAACCCAACAGCCATTGGATCTGTTAGCAGATACACAAGGGTTAAACCCCCAGTGAATAGCGGCAAAAGCCCCAAAATAGATCTGGACCGTCCGATTTAAGGAGGCCACGTGTCATGAGATTTCCCATTTCAGGAAATCGGGAATCGCGAACTCGGGAGTTCTGGTGATGAGAGATCGAGACTTTCCATGGTGGAAACCTCGAGATAGATCTAGACCGTCCGATTTAAGGAGGCTACGTGTCGTGAGATTTCCCATTTCGGGAAATCAGGAATCGCAAACTCGGGAGTTCTGGTGATGAGAGATCGAGACTTTCCATGGTGGAAACCCTGAGACAGATTTGGACCGTTCGATTTAAGGAGGCTACTTGTCATGAGACTTCCCATTTCGGGAAATCAGGAATCGCAAACTTGGGAGTTCTGGTGACGAGAGATCGGGACTTTCCATGGTGGAAACCCTGAGATAGATCTAGACCATCCGATTTAAGGAGGCTACGTGTCGAGAGATTAACCACATCAGGAAACCAGGGATCGAGGATTTGGGAGTCTCATGGTCGAGAGTTCGGACTCTCGTGATGATAAGTCCCGATGAATGGAAGAGATTCTTTTGGAGGATCTCAGGGTCTATAACGACCGTCATATGTGAGGAAGAGATGTTGACTTTAAGCTGGGGCGCGAATGCGCCTTACAGTAAGTGGAGAGTAGATCTGGTTGGCCAGAGTCCACTTGCCCAGATCTATGGCTGAGGCTTCATTTCGAAGCCCCCTTGATGTTCTACCTTTAGCGGTGAGGGGGGGGGTCCGGAATCGAACGTGCAACTCTTGAATGGTCAGGATTTATTCTCCTTGATCAACAGTGCTCGGGCGAATTCCAGACCCCCATTGCCATTCTGCCTTTAATGNGGGGGGGGGGTCCGAAATGGTGTGGCGTGTGAAGTGGGACCCGTCTCCTGTCACATCACCCACTGTGTCGTGCTTCCCTCTTGCCACCTATACTCCACTCAACCACGCGACAGGGCCCGTTCCTATTGGCCATTCGCTAACCCTGTTGGGATTCATCCCTATTGGCTAGTCGCTAGCCCTATCGGGGTTCGGTGGTTGCAGAGTCAAATGATTCGACATTTCACTGATTCTGACTGGGTTGTTGATGGCACCGATTGCAAGTCCACCTCTGGCTACATGTTGAGTTTGGGTTCTGGTCCAATCCGTTGGTCGAGCGAAAATTAGTCAACTATTTCTCTATCTTCAACAGAGGCCAAGTACAGGGGATAAATCAACATCACCATCCATAAAATGTGGCTATAGAACTTCCTCACCAAGCTCGACATTCAGTTCCACTGTCCGACTGTGATCTGGTGTGACAACCATAGTACACTCAAATTTTGTCGAGATCTAGTACATAGGCAATGAAAAAAACATATTGAGATACATATGCATTTTATCAAGGAGATGGTTCATGACATGGTCATTAATTTGAAGTACTACCCTTCCACCGAGTAGATTTCCGACATCTTCACCAAGACTTTCACTCAGAAAATTCCATCATTTGTGCAATCATCTTGGACTGAAGGACATAATTGCCTAGCAACTATCTTTCTCTTCTTTTGATACATTTTATTTTGAGGGGGGTGGGGTTTTCCCATGAGGTTTTCCCTCTTTCCTCACTTTATTTCAATGTTCATTAGTTTCATTTTTCATGGGTACCTAACATGGCATCTGTTTCCGGGACCCATTCATTATGTATACTCCCTAGTAGTGTTTAGGGGGTGTGTTAGAGATATTATACACACCTAGGATTTTCCTTTCATTTTCTTTTCCTTATTTTATTTGGATACGTTTAATATCCCTTAATCTAAGATATTCTCTCCTCATTGAGGATATTCTCCCCTAGACAAGGGTTCCACAAACCCTCTAGTCAATCCCCAGTTACCTTTCGGTTAGACTAGTTGAGTGAAGTGTTACATGTAAACCTTGGCTTTATCACCAAGTGTTGCATGATAACCTCAAGATCATCTCCATTAATGCACACTTTCATTGGGATCATCACCAATAAAGTGCATTCCACATGTGTGAGTGATATTCTCCTCATTTCACTCTGATTTAGCTAGTTAACTGATAACCGCATGGCCTGTTAACTAGGAATAGGTGGCAGTTGACTACACTGGCTACCAGTGTGTGTCATATCTCTCTAGAACACTCCTATTGTGCATTATATTAGATAATATGGAAAGTTATTTGTTTCATATAGAGTATATAACTTGTATTGTAACATTCTCTTACTCAGATAATAGAAATTATTTCAGTCTTTTCTCCAATTTTGTCTTCTCTCTTCATCCACCATTGCAACTTGTGTATGTTTCATTGTTAGATAGATATTCTATGCATGTATCTCATAAACTATACAAAAAAAAATCCAAACATAAGGTATACGTATAAATTATTTTTTCAAGGGAAGTCATCTCCTATTACCCCTACATAGTACGTCGTTACCAAAAGGTTCAACATGTCATTAGTATTTTTCATAAAAAGGGAGAAAATGCAATCATAGGTTGGATATATCATCAGATACAATCTAAAACCCATTCTGACTAGTTTTGAGTTTCCCTTGGCTAATGATATGTCGCAGGTCTCAAAGACTTAAAAAATTCCTGTCAACAGGGAAAGATATGGTACTACAACATACTAAAAATATTACCAACTCTTAGCCACTATAAATACTGAAAAAAATTATCTCTATAATTTCTATGGAAAGTTGTGCTCATGCTGGAACAATTTAAGGTCATATAGAGGATCAAAATATTTTTAGGTTCTACATATTCTTTTCATAATATTTTTGAAATTTAGTACTTAGGTGTGTGCTATTCTATGGTAGAACAATTCTAGAAATGTGTTTCTACAAAGGGAAGACAATATGACCTTTTCATTTGAGGAACCTTTCCTATATAGTTGTAACTCTATGAGCTTACTGACTTAAATTTAATGAATTATTACTCAAAATCTATGGATGGATCTATTATGTTTGGATTTTTATACAATGGTAGATAACTTAGGTAGAAATTAGGGTTTCCCAATTTGAAGTTAACTAGGACATATTTATAGAAAAAGTTGATTAAACAAAACTATTGGGATTTCTAGATCAATCCATAGTGAAAGAATTCACATTCTTGCAATTCAATTGTTTTCTTTTGTGAGAAGGATAACATAATAGTGTTGGATGGATCCACTTTTGTTATTTACTTGGATGTTTTATTTTTTGTTTGGGAAAGGATTCTAATCAAATTTCTTATGTTACGAAGGGAATTTATTGAAACTAAAAATACTGTGTTTTGATTATCCTCCTCATCATTCGAGTAGCCACTTTAGGAAAGGATCGAACACATTCTAGAATTGGTATGTGCATTTTACACTACATCAAAAGCAACAAAACAATTAGGAAAAAAGTGAAAATAGTTGAGATGAATGGAATATTTTGAGGAGGAATGAATTTAACATTCAAAGACATTTTCATCCCGTTCCTATTTTTAATTTGGTGATCTATGGTAATTTATCTTGTTCCTACGATGCCAAAATAAAATTCTAACAAGTTCTAAAATAAATCTCTACAATAGTTATTAAGGTGAAGATGCATCAAATCAAGAGTAAAATGTGAATGGAAATAATTAAATTAAAAATGGAAATACATGAATCAAATTTGAAGAAGAGTTCAGAGACCTAATGTCCCTACTGAACTTGTCATTGCAATCAAAAGTTCAAATCCATAAAATAACTACCTCAACAAGGAAAATTTCAAGGATGGAAATTTATCTTAAAGTGTAGAAATCTTGGTGAATATTACGAGTCCTTAATATGTAACCTGTAAAATGTATGGAAATATTTTTGTAAAAACATTCAAATTTTGAAGGATTTTATATAGTTTCTATAAAATTTTGCCTATTTTTAAGGTAAAATAATTTTATCTTATAGAATTTGGCCAAATCATTTTTAGAAATTTTTGGAAAAAAAATGGAAAATTGACTCCTAAAATTTTCCTTGGAACTCAACCTTCACATATAAGAATTTTTTACTAATTTACACAACCATATTTAATACCTATGAGCTCTGCATAGACCCCATTGTTAAAGGGATACTTCTTAATAGTTTATTTCTACTACATCCATATCCCTAAAATTGTTAGGCTGTAAGATAAATGAGAGAAATGGTCCAAAGGGTTCTTTTCCCACTAGAAATTTCATTTTTGTTTTTCAAGTTTTGACTCAGGATCGCCCCCCCCACCCCTCTCTCTCTCTCTCTCTCTATATATATATATATATATCATACTTGGAAAGTTATGAAATTCACCAATAAGGAAGAGAAAAACAAATAGTTGATCGAATAACTTTAATAATTTACTCATCATTCTCCTCATCAACAATAGCATTCAAAGCATTCAATTGAGAAATCAATTTTGCCTTTCTCTCTTCATAGGTTAGTTTCATTGTCAAGTAATTCTTTTTCACTTTAGGGACATGTTTCTTAGTGTGTTTCATTAACGAGTTTGCTCGAATGGAAGTATGCACTTTCTTATAGAACTCTTCAATGTTTCAGGCTCTATACCTTTCTTAATATACTCCAAAAACTAGGATTGACACTTTGGAATTTCAATATGAATATCCACTAGACCAATAATGGCATTGTTTTTAGGACGTTTCTTATAAAGACTAGGATAGTAAGGAAAGCTCTCCCCATAAGGATAATTATTGATTTTACAAACAACAAATTCAAAAGATAGTGTTAAAAGGATTTTCAAAATTGGAGTTTCGAGTGATTCTATAGTCAAAGCGTGTTGTTCAAATTCAAGTACAACACATGTGAAGTCTACAAGATTTGACCAATTATCCAATTGTAATTGTCATATAGCTTTGGGGACTTATTCAAATCGAGAATGCTAAGTTTGGTGCCTTGTGAATACTCACAATTGTTATTTAAGAGAGAATTTTTCTATGGTATAAATGGGTCCATTCCTTGATATATGTGTTGACCATTTGGTTGGTCGGTTCACTATGTCACCTATGAAAAATAAACTTCCCAGATTATACAACTTTTTAACCAATCATTGACACAATAGGAACTATACTCATCAAATTATATGCCATGGATAAAATCATTTTTTAATATTAACTAAACCTCATTTTAGACTCCCCATTGTCGAGATGATTAAACACATTAAACTTGGTTAACAACTTAATTTTTAAGGCACTATGCTTGTAACATCCCCAACTCTGCTCAAAGGCCATGTCACATACAAATTTTGAGCTCTGATACCATGTTGTGACGTATCCAACCTCCTAGTTGAGTCCTGTTACCACATTGTGAAGTCTCCACCACCGCAACTTTGCTATATAAAGCGTTGATATCAATTCTTTCTTATATGGAAGCAACTTGTTGAAACCAACAACGCGCACGACTGACCTTGTGCTAAGCACCACTATGTTTTTCTAGTGCATCCAACTAGTCTCATACCACACACAACAACTATGTATTAGAAAATATGCATGCTAAAACTTCATTGTGTCGACCATGTTGACTTTCCCTTAGCATGCACGACATTTATAGCTTCGCGCTAGAACCCATATGATTACTGTTGAAGTTACTTAACAAGATATCAACTATACAATAGAAGGAACTCATAATACAACTATGCATGCAACCATTCCTATGATGTGCGTGAGATCCATCCCATTCACATGCACTAACTAATACCACTTTGTGTGCATGATGATTCAAGCCTTGCCTTAAAATTCCATAAGCTTTACCAGAAAATTATCTAACAGGAAACACTTAAACTACCATGCTCTACATCTATGAAAGTTATGCAGAACAAACAATATATGTGTAGCCAAAATAACTATGTATCAATTCCATAAACAACAATAGCATAAGAAATCACAAGTTGTATAGTATATAAACACATATAAACTGGTCATAGTCCATGCCTTGTATATGCAACAAACATGAAGTTCTACAACATATACAATCCACGCAAAAATACACATATACAACTCTATCACATAATATATTTAACATGTATATGCAAACTACTTAGAGAATAATACACATAAGAAGACACTTATCTTTTTTATAATCCACCAAATGCAAACATACCTTAGACGTTCCTCCCAATCATAGAATCTGCCGCTCAGAAAACCTCAGCAACAAGTCACCCCCAATATGGGGCTAAAAATACACCTAGGCAAAGGATTCCTAAGCCAAGCTAATGTCTATCCATAGTAAAAACACTCAGACAAAGCTACCAACCCCAACAAATAGAATACAGTCCTTCATTCCCCACATGCTTATCCCACCTTAGGAAGTGTGCCCCTTCCTTTCTCAACAATCCTTTGGATGCCCCACATCCCTTCCAGGGCTTCAACAATAGGCCAGACAAGAAGTCTCAGAGCCCTGTAGCTACAACTATGCACCTTGGGAAAACTATTCCCAACAGTTCTCTCACCTGGACAGAATTCTTACGGGCATGAAAACCTTCTTCTTTGACAAACATGGGCCTGCAAACTCACTTCTTTGACAAACACAGGCCTGAAAACCAACTTATTCAACAAACACGGGCCCAACAACCTACTTCTTCAATAACATATAGGCCTGGCAACCCACCTTCTTAATCACACACAAGCCTGAAAACCCGCCTCTTCAATCACGCACAAGGCTTCCCAAGCACAGGATTATGTGATGGAAACAAGTTACAATAAGATTCTTACAACAAGATGAAGATGCTTAGTGGAGGAAAGTTGGTCTGCATGATGAATGAAGGAGTGAATCCCCCTAAAATATGCTAAGGCCCAATAATGTATTTGCATGATTATAAATAAACACTTGTCACATTAAGAGATAACTTATCTCCACTTGGTGAACCATTCCCATTCTTTAGGAGCTTAGGATAAATACATATCCCATAAATATACTTTTGTAAACATTATTAAATATTCCCTTTAAGCTTCATACCCCTTTCCCATTTTAGTGGATTTTACCTCGCTGTCTCTTTTCGTCTGATTGGTCTGCGTGTAATGAAATGTTTTATTAATATCTCATTGTAATCACATTTTACAAAAATAGGTGCATTGGCCTTTTTCACAATCTAGGATCTCCAGCCTAATAACCATGCAGGCACTCTAGCCTCAATATACATATACACAAAGGCTCTTCGACCCCAAAATTATCCTGGCTACAAACACAGTCCTCTGTTCACTTTGAAGCGATCCTTGCACACTTACCCAGGTGCACACAAAGCTATGAAACAACGTGCACTCTTTCCTTGGTTCACATACACAGAAATCCTCACGCACTTACTCAAGTGCACACAAAGATATGAAATGCGCACACACTCTTTCCTTGGTGTGCACACGCTAAACTGTAGCGAAAACTTGTGTGCCCCATGGCTCACCAACCTATATGTACATTTACATTTACATTACAATTGGGGTTCATCCTAGGGGTATTACATTCCCCTCCCCCTTATTTATGCATTGTCCTCAGTGTATTATGTAGAATAAAAACTTCAAAAATCTTCAAAAAGATATGTGTACTATGTGCACATAGCTTCCTCATGCTCCCAAGTTTCATCCTCAAGACCATAATAGGTCCACTAGACCTTTACCATTCCTATTGATCGATTATGGAGAAACTTGAATTTTCAATCCAATTTTCACACAACTGAACTTGGAGTTCACCTTCTTGCTCCACCTGAATCACATTCCAATTAATTACATGATTAGCATTAGACACATACTTTTTAAGTAAAGATACATGAAACACATTATGAATGCATATGTATGCAGACAATGCAAGCATGTGTGCAACAAGACCAATCCCTTCCAGGATTTCAAACGACCCACAATAACGTGCTTCTAACTTTCAACATTTTCCCAACTTAAGTGAACTCTTCCTAGCTTTCACTTTCAAAAACACATGGTCACCCACTTCAAATTCTTTGTGCATTCTACATTTATCTGTATAAATTTGATACCTATTCCGGGAAGCCTTTAAATTTTGTTTCATTTTCACTACCTCCTCTTCCATTTCCCTAAGTAAATCTGACCCAACCATTACTCTATTTGCTAGGTTTTCCCATCTCACTAGCGTGTTTTACCTTCTACCATAAAGTGCCTCAAATGGGATCATCTTTAGAGAAGCTTGATACCCATTGTTATACGCAAACTCAACCAAATGTAAATATTTTTCCCACTGCGTCGGTTTTTCCATCACATGCATTCTTAGCATATCTTCTATCACTTGATTTACCCTTTCTGTTTTCCCATCTGTCTCTGGATGGTAGGTTGTGCTAAAATTCAGATTTGTCCCAAATCCTTTAAATAATCCCTTCCAAAAATTGGATGTGAACCTGGGATCTTTGTTAGATCCAATTGTCTTAGGCAAACCATGAAGTTTGGAAAATTATCTCATATAAATATCAATGATGTTAGCTTCCTTGTGCACGACTTTTACTGGAATAAAGTGGACAACTTTAGTAATCGTTTCCACCACTACCATGATGTAATCATGCTGCTTGGTTGTTCTGGGAAACTTAGTGATAAAATGCATTGTGACAACTTCCCATTTCCACTCAGAAATGGGTAATGGTTGTAAAAAACCAATTGGGTGTCTATGATCAACCTTGACTTTTTGACATTCCAGACACCTGATAATAAAATCATCCACTTCTTTCCTCATACCTAGCCAATAGTATTGTTTCTTGACAACTGTAGTTTTCTTTTGGTAGCTTGGGTGCCCAACATAAAGAACATTGTGCATTTCTTTTAATAGTAGATTCAACTCCTGAGAAACTGGTACATAAACTCTGCCCCTGTACATGAGGACTCCATACCCATTTAACTTAACTTTGTCAATGGTCTGCTGCAAAATACCTTGTTGTACCTTTGTCTTTATTTCCAAATAGTGTTGATCTGATTTTTTAGTTTCTAAAATTCTGTCATTCAAATATGATTTGTACATGCTAACTGTTGTAGCATGCATCTCATGCACTCTCCTGCTGAGTGCATCAACCACCTTTTCCTCTTTACCCGATATGCTTTATATCAAATTCATACTCACTGAGGAATTATAACTACCTACTTTTCCTGACATTTAGATTTGGCTATCCAAAAAAATATTTAACACCACTGTGGTTTGTCCTCAACTAAAATATTCTTCCCATGAGGTAGTGCCTCCACATTTTCAAGGCATGCACTATGGATGCCAATTCCAAATCATGAGTAGAATTGTGTCTTTCATGCTCTTTTAATTTTCTTGATTTGTAGCACACCACATGACCATTCTGACTAAGGAATCCATTGATCCATTCCTTTCATGCATTAGTGCACACACCAAAGTCTTCATTAGGATCAACAATTGTCAAAATTGGCGCACTTGTCAACAAACTCTTCAAGTGTTGGAAAATCCTTTTACAATTAGAAGTCCACTCAAATCTCACACCTTTCTTTTGCAAGGATGTGATTGGGTGTGAAATCTTTGACAAGCCTTCAATAAACCTTTTGTAGTACCCTGCAAGTCCCATGAAATATATCACCTTTGCGACATTCCTTGGTGTTGGCCATCCTTTAATGGATTTTATCTTCTCCGGGTCCACTGTTATCCCCTCCTATAAAATAATATGGCCCAAATAATGAATCTTCCTCTGGTAGAATGAGCACTTGCTCAAATTTGTATACAACTGATGTTCTCTCAATACTTGCAACACCATTCTCAAGTGTTTCTCATGGTCTTCTTCAAACTTTGATTAAATAAGTATTTTATCCAAAATTACAATGAAAAAATTATCTAAGTGTTCTCTGAAAATACCATTCATTAAACACATGAAGACAATTGGTGCATTTGGAAACCCTAATGGAACTACTATAAATTCATAAAACTCATTTTTGGTGTTTTTAGGGGCTAATGTGGACCAATAAAAAAATTGACACGTGGCACTGTACAGATGCGACACATGGCACTGTACGGATGCGACACGTGGTTGTACGAAATGATGACATGGCCCAATTACAGTATGAAACATGGCAATACATATGGCAGGTGGAAATACAGATGCTGACATGGTAGGGTGATGTGGCAGTACGGATGTTGATGTGGCAGGTGACTGGGCATGTGACTTGGCAGTTCAAATGCTGACATGGTAGGATCATGATATGACATGTGGTTGTATGACAATGACATGGCAAGCCGATATGACAGTGACGTGGTGCTAACTATGTGTTGACTATGTCGGTGACTAGAATATACGGTCCAATCACAAGGTGACACGTGGCCCAATCAAAGGGCATCACGTGGCACCCCAGATTTCGCCAAGGTTGGTTGGGTCAAAAATTTGTTACCTCTGCAGGAATCGAACACCCGACCTCCACACATAGAAAAGACTTTGCAACCACCGGGCGGATTGGATGGACTGCCTGTTGAGACTTAACAAACCTCCGAACGACTTCAGTTTTGTTTTGATATGGTGCGGTTTTGGGGATAAGCCCCAGTCGGTGGGGGCTAGCCCGACCAAACGGGGGCTATGGACCAGGGGTTAGCATCGGGAGGTAGGGCATGGGGGGACCTAACCACATAACACATGGCCACCATATGACCAGAGTTTTGGGGCTAGCGCCTAGCGCTTAGCCATATAGCAGCACCCATATGCTTAGGGTCTCGAAGAAAAGGGGTTGTGCTCAATATTTGTTGGATTTTGGGTTTTGGACTTTATAATAAGATTTTTAATGGTTAATTATGCTGATTTTATTGGATTTTGGCCAATTTTGGCGGTTTTGGAGCCCAAAAGGAGGCCATATCTTGTGGGAAAGTTGGGATTTTATTCTCAACTCAAAATCCTATATAAACCAGGTGTTTTGACAGTCCAAGAATTTTAGAATAGGAGAAATGTTGAATAATTCATGAAGCCTAAGCTATTTTTATGCAGGGAAGCCATGGAGGAAGCGAACTTTGGAGGTCATTTTCGGGAGCTACACTCAACCTTTTTCAGTTTCGTCTATTGTGTTGGATTCTTGAGGTCAAGCATAACACATCCAGACCAATTTGTAATCCTTTTGAGATACTTATGATGTGATTTTTCAGCATTGAATATTAATAAGAAATCCTCCCCCGGTGAGACAAAGGCTCGGAGACGTAGGCAATATTGTCGAACTCCGTTAACAACCTTGTTGTTATGGTTTGTTGTTCTTTATGCTTAATTTTTTATATGCATTATTTATGATGGCTACAATATTCTTTCATTAAGTTCTTCTTCTTCTCTTAATTTATAAATGGTAATTGAACACATGCTTAAAACTCAACCAAGTCTTTAAAAATCATTTTCGGATCATTCTCTTGGCTTGAAAATATAGTAGTGGTTGGTGATATATGTGGATGATGGTCTCCTTTCCCATAAAATAGTGCTTCCACTTCTTGAAAACTTGAACCAAGGCATAGAATTCCTTATCATAGGTAGTGTAGTTAAGAACCGCCCCATGAAATATTTCAGAATGATATCATATAGGCCTTCCTCCTTGCAATAAAAGTACTCCCACCACATAATGACTTGCATATGTCTCCACTTCGAAAGTATTTTTCAAGTTTGGTAATGCGATAATTGGTGCTTCACTGATCTTTATTTTCATCTCATCGAAAGTCTTTTGTTGATTCTTCCCCCACTATAAACTCTTACCACCTACTGTTATGGTGTGGTGTAGTACAAATACCACTGAAAATGAAGTTACGAACTTCCTAAAGTACTTTGTTTCCCCAACAAAACTCATAAATTCAGTGACATTTGTAGGAATTTTCCATTTCATGATGACCGCCATCTTTATGTGATCTATCTTGAGCTTCCCTCCACTGATCACATACCACAAATACACCAAAGAATGCTGAGAAAAATCACATTTCTTGAGGTTAGCCAACAACTGGTGCTTTTTTAGAGTCTCTACACCTACATGAGATGTGAGATGCGCTCCTCTATGGTAGCACTATAAACCAGTATATCATCAAAATAGACTGTAACAAATGAATCTATATGTAGGAATAATACATCATTCATCATACTCATAAATGTAGTTGGTGCATTACATAAACCAAATGGCACGACCAACCAACCATATAAACCTTTCCTTTCCATGAAGGTAGTCTTCTAGGTGTATTCTTCCTTGACGCATACCTGGTGGTATCCCGATTTGAGATCCAACTTGGTGAAATATTTTGTGTGCTACAATTGATCTAATAGATAATCAATCCTAGACAGAGGGTATTGATTTTTTAGTGTGATATTGTTCAATTATCTATAGTCTATACACATTCGTGAAGTCCCATCCTTCTTTGGTACAATTACAATAGGTGACCTACAAGGTGAGGTTCTTGGTCGAATCACACCCTACTCCAATAGTTTTTGCAACTGCTTATTCACTTCATTTTCTTCTAGAATGGACTGTTTATACATCCCAATTTTCATCAATGGGGAGTCTGACAATAACTATATTGTGTGCTCCACTTCCCTAATCTCGGGTGGTATCCTTTTAGGCTCTTGGAACACTCCTCTGTAAGTTTATAGAAACTCCTACAACTGATGTTTATACTCTTTAGTACACCCCTCCAAGGATGCCTTTACTCTTATCGACTCATCCTTAATATGTTTTTATCTTAAGAAAAGTAAAACATATTTCTTACTAGAACTAATCAACTTCTTAGCTTGGTTGGCACTTACGAGTGAAATATTTGACTTGACTTTATGTGTGTTTATGATGCAGTACTTCCTATCCTTGATTAGTCGGAATTATTTGGATCTTGACATGAATATTGCATCCCTCATATACATGCAAGGGCTTCCAAACACTACTCCACATATGTCAAGGGGTACTATGTCCAATTCCACTTCGTCAATAAAATCAACACTTACAACAAATTTAATATTACATTGTTTCATTACCTTGATCTCTACATACTTTTTTACCCATCCCAATAGATATGGTCTAGGATGATCGTGAACCCCCAATCCAAGATTTTTGACCAGATGGAATTCTATGAGATTAACATGTGAATTAGAGTCATATAGGGCGTGTATATTGGTCTTCTTGACCTGGATCTTGATGTGGAAGAGTTTGTTTATATCATTTTCTTCCTAGTGATGATGGATACTCGGAATCACCTCCTTCTACACTAATGTGAAGACAATATTCTCATCCACATTGGATATTATTTCAACTCGATTGCTTGAATCCATGGATATAAGTTTATTTTTCTTTACATCCTTTTTGCAGTTCTTTGTGTTCAATTATGGATGTGGTTTTCAACACTTTTCCTTAGTGTGGCCATAAATATTTAAATTGTTACAATTGTTGCTAGGATCCTTGCACTGATGTGCAGAAGCTATCATAATCTTATCCTTTCCCCTTTTCCACTTCTTCTTCCCCTCCTTGGAAGATTATTGGTGCTCTCTCTGCTTGGAACTACTTTGTTTCCATTTATTGTGGCCTATGTTTTCAAAATATTTTGCTTGTACACATGACTCATCCATTGTCCTTGGCTTGAAAAACATAACTTTATTTCTTAGATGGTTATGTAAAACTCAGATACTTGAGGAGTGCATCTGGGTTCTTGGGAGAGATAACCATCATGATGGCCATGTTTTTTAACTTGGTGGTATACTCATGTACACTATGCCCTTGATTCTACCTAAAGTAGTTCCATCCAATCCATCGATCCTCTACATAATTGATAGGTTAGAATTGGGACTTGATGAGGGTTTTGAACTCCTCCCACCTAGTTATTGGTGGAACACCCTCTATCCTAAGTGTTTATGTATGGATTTCCTACTAGGTTAAGGCATGACACTCTAACTTCAATATGGAAAATCATATCGTTTGTTCTTTATCTATATGGTGAACATTGAAATAAACTTCTAGTTGCTACAACCAATGATTCAGTTTTAATGCATTTATCTCACCTTGGTATGGTTTTATGTACACTTTTTCTTCCATATTGAATAAATATTGTGAAGGTTTTATGGTAATGGAACTCGACTTCTCTTTCCTGTGTTCTTTCCGTGACTCCTTTTCTAGGTATTCATCATCCCTTGGTTTCCTATCTGATATGATATCTGAGTTTGAGCCTCCAACTTCTCCGAATAGTTCAATATTGCTTGCTAGAGACACCAAGAGGAGGGACATATTGCAAGATATGTCAGTGAATTTCTCTTCCAGCCTCGCAAATCTCTCCTTTGTTGGATCTCAAGAATTGTTATGAATAGACTCATTGTCCTTAGGTAGGGTTCTATGACTTTCTTCTAAATCGATTTGTGCATCCCTACAACTTTCTACACATTCCCCAAGAAAACATGCTCTAATACCAATATGCTCTATAAATTGTCATGGATATTCCATTGGATAGTTCATCACAACATATATAATTAAATATTGAAATATTTCTTGTGAAGGTTAACTTCCTTTAGATATCATATTCTTTAATTACTAGTTTTCTGCTCTAAATGTATGAAATAGATGAAATCTGAAAAATAGAGAACATAAATAAATACTCACACGCCACCCACAAATAAACACAAGATATAAACTAGGAAACCCAATATGGGAAAAAACCCGACTAGAAGGTGAGGTCGCTCTGCTCTCTTTTCTTCAAATGCAAGTACAAAGAAAGAGGCACACTATGTGGAGTTTCCTTTGACACTTTGGCCTGGATGTCTACTACAGTATCTCTCCTCCTTTGTTATTCTCTCAAAATACCAATCCTAGGTTCTCTTCTCAACTATGGAACAAACACAATGATAAATAATGGAACCCCTTCTCATCCTAGCATCATGGTATCCAACATTGCCCAATATCCATCTAGGGTTAGGGTTTTGACTTCCTCAATCCTCAATTGTGAAAAGGTTTTGGACCTTATAGAATATTATTTAAAGTTCATATATGGCTAGCCCCATATACATGAATAATGGGTTTTGACATGGCATCCACTCATATCATGGTTGTTAACATGGTAGGAAAACTTGTAGGAGGCATATTTTTTTAATACAAGCTCTCATTGACACAATGTTTTCACCTTTGTAAAGGTCTCGATGTGAATAATATATTCAAGGGATATGTGTTAATGAAAAGGAAGTTTTGAACCCAAAAAATGTGTTTGATGCCTCAAAATGGATTCGAAAGGATTCAAACCCCAATTTTCCAAAATGGGACCTACCATTAAAATGACCCTGCAAGATGATTCCTCCATATTTTTCCACTTTGAAAGAATCAAGATAGATGAAAAATAATATATTGATTCAATCTAGATAATTTTTGTTTGGCCATAGGACATTTATTTTCTTGAATAAAACATAAGTTTTCACTATGGATGACCAATCTCGTCATTGGTCACGTAGACAATAGGGACTTTCTCCTGAGGGGGAAGATCCACTAGCTATTAGGCAGAGGGTATTGTCTACAATGGATGACACCAAAATGATAGCCTTTGAAATCCATTCAATGGATTCAGAGGGAAGAAATCATGTATAGATCGAAGTGGTTGAAAAAATTCCTCCACAAGACTTCAACCCCCCTTTGACTTGGCCTTCTGACCTTGTTATTCTTGGTGTTCCTTTTTCATATTTCAGCTAGTCTCACCAAATGTCAAGCGTGAGTTCTTCATCCAGCATGGAAGGACCCATTTCTTCATCACTTGGCACAATGGGAGGAGTCTCTTTGACCTATTCCTTGTCATCCATTAATGGGATAGGTTCTTCCACTACCATGCCTAATACAGTTAGTTTCTCCATGTGGGGAACTCCCTTATTTAAATCTTTTCCTTCCATGGGTTTTCCTAGTGTTACTTTTCCTACTGCATCCATTCAAGTTCCCACATCTGACTTTGTTTTTGGTGAAGGTAAAGACTTGGGTTTTTTCATTGGAAGCATATTTCATTCTACCTCTGGTATCCCTATAGGTGGCTTGACAATACCTAATGTTGGTTTCCCATTTGATTAGAATACCAATTTTGTATTTGTTCCTACTCTTATTGTGTTTCCCAGTGCTAGGGGTAGTAATGTCTCTAGGCGATCATATGTCCCTAGGGGGACTTATATCTCTAGAGGTCCAAGTACCTCTAAAGGTAGTAATATGAGGAGACTGCAAGGTCCATATAGGTCACAAGACACATCTTCTTAAACCTTGAGTTCATTTTGCAATAAACCATTTACTTTCTTGGCAACAATAAATCTTTCATATTTTTCATGATTGACCAATGATCCCATCCAAAACCAATCCTCATGGCTAGAAATTCCCACAAATTTTCACATGATGTTCCAAAATTTGATGGTAAACTTAGAGAAGATCCTCCAAATCATGTCATGACATATCACTTATGGTGCTCCTCGAACCCATTAGTGGATGCTAGTATATGGTTGAGGCTTTTTCAAATAAACTTGACTGGTAGCACGACCAAATGGTACATTGAGATACTTGGTGCCACTTATCATGATTTCTCGTCTTTAGTTATTGGTTTTATAACACACTTCCAATTGCTAATACAATATCAGACTAGAACTGAACTTTTGATGTCACTGTGTCAGAACATCACCACTCATATTTTTTTTATCATATCCATGAATGGAGATGGCATCGACGACTCATTTGATCTAAGATTATAGATCAACTATTGGTTAATTTATCTGTCAAGTCACTATTTCCACCCATAGAAAAGGATGTAGCCATGTTAGGGGTAGTTACCGAGGAGCAGGTGTTTATGTGTTAGGGACCTAACCTCCCTAACCCCTCACGTAGGTAGAATAATGTATTTTCCATGTAATAAAGGCTAATATTAATAAGGCCTAGTAATAAGGAAGAATAAGTCAAATGTAAGAAGACCTAATAGAAGCTTCTACTTCTAGAATATATTCCTCTAGATTGTTCTTTTGGTAGATAGATTTAGTATAAATAGGAGTTGAGCACATGAGAATTCTTGTCTTGAGAATTATTGTAATAGAGCGCTGCTCTGTTGGAGGTTTCCCCCTTGAAGAGGAAAGTGAACATTTTTTTCGATCAATAAAATTATTATTTTGGTGTTGTTGTCTCATATATTGTGTTTTTCCATTGTTATTCTCTGCAATATTTCTATTTTTAGATGTTATAATAGATCTGGTACCTTGCAAGTGGTATCAAAGAACTTTCCTTGGCAGAAAATTGCGGGTTAGTTTTTTCAGGGTAGAGACGTATTCTGATGTCCTAAAGCTACAAATATTTTTTGTTCATCACATAAATCCATGGTCGGGGAAGAATACATGGAGGAACTTCAAGTGGTACTTAAGCGCACATTGTTGGACACCCTTATAACCCTTTTTGGTACCCCTTCGAGTGGTAGCGCATCAGAAAACACCTGTATATGGATCGGCCTAGATATCTTGAAGCCCTCCGTAGACAAAACAATCGGTTGTGTGGTTGTTATGGTGCCACTGAGAACAACACTCAAGAAGATACTCTCTAGTACTTGAGTAGTCAGGTAGTACAACTAAGGGAACATTCTAGCCTCCTTAGTTAGTGTGCTGAGATATTGGGCCGAGTACTACTATTGGACCTCGCATGTATATCAGAGAGATATAGCACAAGGCAAACCCTTTTCTGTAGAAAACCTGAATACCCTAACCATTGGGACAGAAAAAAAAAATAAAAAAAAATAGACAATATCTATTGTCGTGCACCTTTTCCTCCTGCATTCTAGTTCTGAAATTACTACACATCTTTTCCTGTTAAGAATTTGGGCCTTTCAAAACTGCAGTATTCTTTATATTGGAGTATAACTGCCCAGAAGTAAATAATAATGGGGCATGTCCTCACTCTTATTTGAGACCTATCGCATTGCATTCCTCTTTTTGTCCTCATCGCAGTGATACCTTTCATTTTTCATCCTTTTTTTTCCTATGGTCCCGCTCCTCTTTTGGCCCCCTTATTAGGGACCTATCTCATTGGATTCCCATTTTCACCTTGATTGTTTTCATACCTATCATTTTCAACTCTTTATTTGACCCCGTGAACCTACCCCTCTTTCCATCACGGCTCCCACCCTCGAAGAAGAAACCAATCAGAAATTGAGTATTGATCTGGCTGCTCTTCAGGACAGAGTAAACAAGGATATTTCGGCCATTCATGCAAAAATAGACATTATCTAAGACCAGCTCCATATCACCATTAGTGAAGTCAAAGACTAGCTAGGTGGCCAAATTAATGCAGTCCATTCCACGCTCCACCAATTCATGACCAAATTCCAGGCTACATCCTCCTCTGAACCCCCGCTCTATACTGAAGGTGTTGAATCCAATCAACCTTTCCCCTCTCATTCCAACTACATACCTCGTGACCCATGTCTTTCCAGAGTTGAGGTCAAAAAATTTGATGGATCAAATACACAAGCCTGGGTTACTCAAATGGAACATTTTTTCTCCCTACATGGTATCACTGATGAGTTAACCAAGCTTCGTTATGGAATTTTATATTTGGATCCTGAAATATGGTAATGATGGAAATGGTGTCACAATGCACGCCAAGGGTATGTTTCTTGGTCACAGTTTGTTTCTGAGTTGTATCAATTCTTTGACACGGACACCCACCATTTAGGATGTTTGACTAAGCTAAAATAGTCTAGCATAGTAGAATATTTTATTGTTTTCTTTGAGAACTTAGCTTTCTGAATAGAGGGCATGACATACAATTTCTTCAAGGAATTATTTATCAGTGGACTCAAGGATGAAATTCGTGCCTAGGTCTTCATGGATCACCCCCCTACTTGGTTGGAAGCCACTAAGCATGCCAAGGAGGCACAACATGTCATTTTGGCCTAGAGAAGAAAACCCTCTTTTGTTCCCCACCCTAAACCCAACCCACCTGCCCCTTAGGCCACTCCTATCAAGTTCCAAAAGTTAACATGGACAGAAATGGATGAATGCCAACTCAAAGGTATTTGTTATAATTGTGATGACAAATATTTTCTCGGGCACAAGTGTAAGGAAAAAAAATCTTTTTATGGCCATTTCAGAGGATGTTGAAGTTCCCCCTATTGAAGAGCCACCCCTTCCCGATGCTATTACTCTTCCTGTTGACCCACCAGAAGTTTAACCACTGATTTCATTACATGCCCTCACGAGATTCTCTTCTCCTCAAACCCTCAAGCTCATTGGCTATATTAAGCATAGGAAATTAATCATCCTTGTTGATAGTGGAAACACCCATAATTTTATTCATTGTCGCATTGCCCAGGAAATCAATTGTTATATCTGTGTCGTCAACAATTTTCAAATCATGATAACTAATGGTGGTTCCATGAAATGTGGTGGGATTTTTGAAACTATGCATCTTCAAATTGGGAAGTACCACCTAAAACATCATATCTTTTCCATCGATATGGGCAGTTGTGAAATTTTGTTAGGTGCTTAATGGTTACACACTTTGGGCCCCATTCTCATGGATTTTAAGGAATTAACCATGCGATTCCAACAGGAGGGACAACAATATCACTTCCAAGACATCACAACAAGTTCCCTTGAGATCATCAGTTCCCATCGCATGGAAAATATTCTCAAAAAAGGTCATTCAGGTATTATCACCCAACTCCATTCTATTCAAGCAATTGAGACACCCTCTGTGCAACCTGACCTCCAATCTCTCATCTCAAAACACCAAGCTATTTTTTCCACACCCCAGGGACTTCCCCCTTCCCGTGGTGTTTATGATCACTCCATTCCACTTATCCCCAACAGTCTTCCTCCCAATTTTCTCCCTTATCGTCATCTCTTTGCCTAGAAGAATGAAATTGATAAAATTGTGCATGAATTTCCTAAAGAGGGTGTTATTTGTCCTAGTACCATCCCCTATTCTTCTCTTGTGGTCATGGTACTCAAGAAATAAGGTACTTGGCATATGTGTCCTGACTTTCATGCCCTCAATAAACTCACCATCAAAAAAAGGTCTCCCATTCCTATCATTGATGACCTCTTGGATGAATTGAGCGGTGCCCAGTACTTTACTAAACTTGATCTCTGATCTGGCTACCACGAGATCCATATGAAACAATAAGACATTCCCAAGACTTCCTTTCGAACTCATGAGGATCACTATGAGTTCTTGGACATGCCCTTTGGCCTTTGTAATGCCCCATCAACCTTCCAACGTGTCATGAATCATGTCTTTCGCCCTTTTCTCCATCATTTTGTCTTAGTTTTCTTTGATGATATTCTCATCTACAATAAAACTTGGACAACCCATGTTTCCCATGTGGATCGAGTTCTGCATTTACTCTCTCAGCACAAATGTTTCTTCAAACAATCTAAATGTGCCTTTAGAGCCTCAGAAGTGGACTACTTGGGTCATATTGTTGTCAAGGATGGTGTAAGGGTGGATCCTGAGAAAATTGAAGCTATGCAGGATTGGCCTTCCCTAAAACTCTTAAGATCTTGTGTGGTTTTCTAGATTTAACAGGTTATTATCACAAGTTTGCTAAGAATTATGGAAAAATTGCAGCACCTCTCATGGCCCTCCTTAAAAGGAATGCCTTCAAATGGACTCCGACAACTGATCAATCCTTCCATGCCTTGAAAGTGTCTATCAATCCTGGATCTTCCAGACTTCACCAAGACCTTTTCCTTGGAATGTGATGCTTCTGAAAAATGAATTGGGGCAGCCCTCATGCAAGAGGGTAGGCCTTTGGCCTTCACCAACAAACAAATTTTGGACATACATTTGGGTCAATCAATCTATGAAAACGAAATGTTGGCTATTCTACATGCAGTGGATCTCTGGCATCCTTATCTATTGGGGCAATGCTTCTAGATTAAAATTTATCACCAGAGCCTCAAGTATTTTCTAGAACAAATAATTTCCTCCTCGGAGCAACAAAAATGGGTAACCAAGATATTTGGATATGATTATGAGATAATTTGCAAGAAGGGAAAATAAAATACATTCGTTGACGCTCTTTCCCAAAAATATGAAGAAGAAGGGTCTCTCTTTTTTTGTACAATATTGGCTCCAAGCTTCTTGCCAGGAATGGCTGCAAGATCCCAAAATCTCTCGCCTCATCCATCAATTGCAATAAAATTCCCCAGCATCTCCATAGTACTCTTGGCACAATAATGAGCTTCTCTACAAAGGTCGTCTATATTTAAGAAATCAGTCGTAACTTGAATCCAAAGTGCTTTTAGAGCTTCATGCTTCACCTACAACTGGGCATTCAGGGTTTACCAAAACCTATTAAAGGGTCAAACATTATTTTTTCTGGGATGGTATGAAATAGGACATCTACACTTTTATGGTTGAGTGTTATTTCTGTCAATGAAACAAAGGAGAAATAGTCAAAGCCCCAGGCACACTCCAACCCCTTCCAATTCCCCCTTCCATCTAGCAGGATATTTCTATGGATTTTCATTGTGGGCCTACCTAAATCTAGCAATAAGACAATCATCATGGCGGTGGTTAATCACCTTTCCAAACATGCTCATTTCTATGCTTTGCAACATCCCTTCACCACATCCACAATGGCTCAATTTTTCATGGATAATATCTTCAAACTTCATGGCATGCCTCATTCTATTATCTCTGACCGAGATCCCACTTTCACCAACAATTTTTGGCAAGAATTGTTCAGGCTACACAGAACCCAATTGGATATCAACACCTCTTCTCATCCCCAGACTGATGTCCAAACTGAAGTTGTCAACAAGTGTTTGGAAACATATTTGAGGTGTTTTTCATCTCAGAGGAAAAATCAGTGGACTCAATGGTTACCCCTAGTTGAATGGTGGTACAACACTTCTTACCATACAATTACTCACATGACTCCTTTTGAAGCAGTATATGGACAAAAGCCACTTTTAGTTCTCTCATACATGCTTGATCTCTCGAAGGTCCAGGTAGTTAACCAAAATCTTATAGTTCGAGAGGCTATTCTCCGTACCCTTAAACAAAATTTGGTCATGGCTCATAATCGCATGAAGAAACAAGTAGATCAACTGGGTGTTTATTCGATTGTAACCTTATAAGAAGATTTCAATCAAGGCTAACCATTGTTAGAAACTAGCGCCCAAATTTTATGGTCCTTATAATAGTTTTCAAACAAGTGGGACAGGTGGCCTATCAGTTATGTTTTCCCAATCATTCTAAGCTCCATATTGTTTTTCATGTCTCATGCTTAAAGAAGGTGATTGGAACTAAGTGCCAAACTCAAACCAGTCTTCCTAAGTTGGATGAAGAAGGCTCCATCTGGTTGAAACCACAAGCAGTATTGGACCAGCTTGAGCATCGTCTCCGCCAGGGCGCCATCAAGGAAGTGTTAGTACAATGGAAATATATAACTCCAACAAATGCCACCTAGGAGCCATCTACCATTTTGTAGCAATTTCCTCATCTCAAGCCTTGAGGACAAGGTTGTTTTTTAAAGGGGAGGGAATGTTAGGGACCTAACCTCCCTAACCCCTCATGTAGGTAGAATAATGTATTTTCCATGTAATAAAGGCCAATATTAATAAGGCATAGTAATGAGGAAGAATAAGTCAAATGTAATAAGACCTAATATAATCTTCCGCTTCTAGAAGATCTTCCTCTAGATTGTTCTTTTGGCAGATAGATTTAGTATAAATAGAAGTCGAGGGAATGAGAAGTATTATCTTGAGAATTATTTCAATAGAGCGTTGCTTTGCTGGAAACATTGTTTTCTGTCAATAAAGGTATTATTTTGGTGTTATGGTTTCATATATTGTGTTGTTCCACTATTATTCTCCACAATATTTTTGTTTTTGGCTATTATAATAGATTTGGTATCTTACATTATGCATGACCAAAATTTGGATTTGATTTATTCACAGTCTGGAGCATTGTATGATATCATCCCTCATGCTCCAAGGATATCAAAAGATCTTGTTAGAACAAACCCGAGACCGCATGTTGATGGTGTGGTTGGTTTTGTTTCCAATGTTTCTGTGGGTTAGTGGTTGGGAAATTTATCCAAATGTATATATCTACAAGTCAACCAGTTACTACATCCACCACCCAAAACTCTTCGGTCCATACTCATACCTCTAAGATGAATTTGGTACTGTATACACAACCAAATATTCCTCATCAACTTGGAGGAAAGAAGAAGAATAAAATAAGAACTCTTCTACTGAGAAAGGGACTGTGCAAGCCAAAAACAATGGTAGTGGAGGCACTCAAGAGAAGAAGAAAAAGTTTCCATGCAATATTTGTGGTAGAGACCATCTCACTCACTAGTGTCTTAGGGTGGATGAGATTAATCACTACTTTTTCTAGTAGGGAGCTCCCCAACAACCTACCATATCAAAAACTCCATTCCCTTTGTAGAGAAATAAAAAAATGGTTACATCAAATCTTGCACCTCTGCAAGGGGGAATAACACATAACTACCAACATGGGGGTTCTTCATTGAATGCCAACATCTTCATTTGTGACCAGATGGTTAACTTATAGACTCATTTTTGTAATTAAATCCTAAGAGTGGTTCTTTAAATAAGGACCCATTGCTACTTCCCAATCTGATGGCCCTCTCTAGATAGAGAATCCATCTATTTACATGATGATTCACCCACCTAAGGGTCTCCTTCATAGGTTTATCCATAATCTTAATGCATGGGTTGCCCATAATTACAATATTGTGGAAGATCTAACCCAGACACCATGTGCCAGGTCATCCCTCAAAGTTATCCAAAGTTTCCCAATGCAATGGAAGGTGCTATTGTTTTTTATAGATTAGGTCAACCCTTCAAACACTCGATTGATTAATTTTTACCCTGACCAAAGTCATCCTAGGATATCCCACTAGATTGATTTTTAGATACAAGTAGTCTCACGTGGGGTCAACATCTTCAGAGCTGTTGTTGATGAAGGAGCCTCCACTTGCATTTTGGTTGTGTCATGTTGGGGAGTCATTAGTTCTCCAAATGTCATTCATACCAACACCATGTTGAAGGCATTTGATGGGCATACCTTCAAGCATGTTGGAATGATTTCCACCTTTCTTGTAGCATTAGGTGGAAATGTTGTCTCGATTGAATTCAAGGTAGTTGACACCCCAATAGATTATGATATTTTTCGTGGGCATAGTTGGTTTTAGGTAACGATGGCTATAATATTCTTGGCATTTAGGGTTATCTTCTTTTCCCATGAAAAGAAGGTGGTGACTATTTATTAGTTAGAATATTTCACACCCAACTATGGGACTAAAAACGACATGAGAATCTCATTTTTCAGTTTTTCCTTGAGCATTTATGAGATTTTTAGTGTGGGGATGTTCAAGGATTCATCTCTCATGGGTACATTTACCATACCCCTGCCACTCACTACTGATGATACAAATCTTGTTTGTATGATATCTTCAGGCACTTTTGATACTCAACGGTCTCTTGATCCTTGGGTGGTGCCTAATATTTCTAAAGTTGATTCATTTTAATCCAACATGTCACTTGGTGTGGTTGATATTGCCTACCAAGTGATCTAGTCAGAATTTGTTGAACCTGATTAAAATCTCGAATAGGATGTGGAATAGTACTCTAGGCCTATGTGGGCCATCATGCCTCATCCAAATTTGTATTACTTCCTAGATACTTCTACAAGATTGAATCTTTATTTCATATTTTCTTCTTCCCCCTTCTTTCCATCCCCCCCACCTCCATGTGGGGGGTTTTCTTTTCCATTCTATCAGGCTCCATTCACATTAGCCCCTTCTCTACAAACAACACCATGTTCCACAAAGAGATTTATTTCAATAGTCTCCTTCTAGGGCTAGTTGTAAACTTTATTTCAACACTATAGAAAGACTCCTTGCATTCGACGAAAAACTCAACAATATGCCCTTCTTTCACAAACTCAAACCAGAAATCAATGGATTGTTGGATTACTGAGAGGGGGGGTGAATCAGTAATAGCATAATTATAATCCTTTTTCTTCAAATGTTATATCAATGTAGAATTATTATCCAATAATGAGTAGTAAGAAATAAACAATCATACACATACACAGTACACCAGTGTTTTACGTGGAAACCCAAATCGAGAGAAAACCACGGAATGCTTTTTCTTATATGTCTTGAAGAATTACATTCATTGGAAGAACCAACTTCCTTTGTTTTCCAGCTGCAACTGGAAGGAGGCTCCAACCCCCTAGTTTCTTAGGCTACAACCCGAGGGAAGCTCCAACTCCCCAATTCTCTGGCTACA